>JAQBSW010002480.1:0-102523 GCA_029291075.1 Eudiplozoon nipponicum | reverse complement strand
GATGATGATGATGATGATGATGATGATGAACTAACCATGGAAATGCTTTCGTAGAGCTTGGGAGACATTTTAAATTATAAAAATATGCTTCGTTAAGATAAGCATAGTATAATTAGGGCAAAAGATGATAAAAAACAGAGAAATGTGGAGTTCAGACTGGAGTTCAATGAAATATATAGTCAGAGCTAATGAATCAAAATGTTTTCGAAACTCGTGCATGTAAATACGGAAATTAATTAAACTCATCGATGTAACACATCTATGGTGTGATGTGTGTTTCAATGCTTAGAGTTGTTAACTTATGAAAACCGTTCAGCTCTGTATGGCCGTTCTTTGCTATGCTACCTTAGTCATCTTGTTATAGACGGTACAGACTGGGCTCTGCCTAAGAAAAGGCATCCTGTTTCCAATATAGTAGAGGCAACTCCGTTGGACCGCACAAAAAGTAGATCGGCGTTCTCGTGGCACGGCGCCCACAAAGCTGGCTTATTCAGTGATGCAAGTCAGTTGCGGTAAATTAAAATAAGGTTCGCAGTGCTTCATAAGTATATCGTGCAATTGACTGATCTTTCGCCAGGATAAAGTCAAAGAAATTACGGATATAGTTATCCATATTATGTGCTAGATACTAAATAATTAGACAATTAAGGAACTTGCTATTGATGGGTTAATTAATTCAATTTTAAGATTATGAATTAAAACCATACCCAGTACTTAATACGACATCCCAATAATGTAGCGACTAAGAGAGCCTGAAGTTAATAAGCCGTATAAGAAAAAGTTTTAAACACACGAAGTATATTCAAAAGAATTCAGCTTCCTTGATAAAAAGGAGAATATGGACGGTTATATTCCTCAGAGCGCATTCGTGAATTCGAGCAAGTTAACGCTATTTAAGAACTATTTTTGCTCGATATAAATAGTCGAAGCTCTCATTAGACACTAAGTGATTGGTGTATACCTCCATTTATCAATATTTCTTTTAGCACATTTCATATTCCTAAATAATCGAACTCGAAGCCTGCCGAAGGCTGACATTATTGCAATCCTTTAATATCCCTAGCTTATATATATATATATATATATATATATATATATATATATATATATATATAATGTGGATGTGTGCGTATGTGTGAAGAGCATGAGGCCGTATAACCAAAATATTATGGCTCACCTACTGTAACACTCAAGGACAAACACCCAAAATTCGAGGCGATGTCATGATCTCAGGACTCCTCTGATAACAAAAGCTTAGCTATTGAACTCCTCGTGGTGATCGCTAGCCTTTCAAAACAAGTCACTCCGGCAAGATAAGTCTTTAAGCCTTAGGTGGAATAGGAATAGGTTATAGAGGATAATTTAATAGCGCACATTGAACTGATGTCATGGTCATATGGCCGTGGAGCATCACTTTTCTTTTGTTGATGCATAATTGATTTTATTAACACAAATTAAGACGATTCTTTAAATCAAGTTTGCGAGCTTGAAGTAAACACCAATCCCATTGTTTTTAACCAGTCGTCGCTCGCAAACTTGATTTAAAGAATTGTTACCACCACCCGCGCAATCAATTATTGTTTTATTGTATTGCTTATATATGTATATGTGGCGAAAGCTGCAAACAGTTAATGTTCGTGACTGCATAGAAATTGTACAGCCGACATTTCCAGTCAAGTTCAATGTATGCTAGACTGCTAGAGGTGAGAGCCGCATATCTAAATTTGATTTCCATATATATTCAATGCGGCTTGATCCTCGATAGTCAGTTTGCCGTCGTACTCTGATGATGATCAAGGAAGGTCGGAACGCGTCAGTGCGTTGCGGCTGGCGGTAGTTTTGTTATGTTGTTCGACGACTGGTTAAACACAATGGGATTGGTGTTTACTTCAAGCTCGCAAACTTGATTTAAAGAATTGTTACCACCACCCGCGCAATCAATTATTGTTTTACAAATTAAGACGTTTCTACGAAAGGACATTTGCTCTGCAGACAGTGAAGATTGGTATGGAAAGCAACTTTGTAGAGCTGTTATGCATAGAACTAACGTTTTTAGGAAATACATATGCAATATAATTGGATTATTGTATCGTATAAAGTAGGACATCTTCCGTTAGGCACGTTAAATTTAATGGTATGTTAAATTTTTGTGTGCGCACACGGTGAATTTCACGTGTGTGTATGTGCGCGTACTTTTTATAAGGCTCCGCTACAAGCATAATATCAACGGTATCAAAGTCACTCACAAACAACAACAGCAATAGCAACAACAGTAGAAAAATATTTTATGATCATCTCGTTAAAATAACCATATGTTAAACCAAAACATGACGTAAACCTAACTAATGGTGCTTAATGAATTGATGCCGCACAACACCTCATAATGTGCAGGTCATTCATTCACAAGCACACATAAAGGCGTTACCAGTATGAAGTTGCCAACCAAGAAGCAAAAACGAAGAAAAGTGCGTGTGGAGTACGGGGAGTAAAATAAGAGCTTATTTGTGATAAGCATCTATCGAACAAATAAAGTAGAAAGTTTACAACCGACTACGTAGACACTGAAACCATTTAATAAATGCGCCATAACAACTTTACTTTTGATGATGATGATGATGATTATAATGAGGGGAGGATGGAGATGAAAGACAACGAGAATAGAAAAACAGCTTAGAACTGATGGCCAGCTCGATTGGCCGAAGACCACAAAGCAACCAACGGAAAGTATAAAATCGTACATGCTCTGTTATTATGACGCAAAGCAGAAGCTAAGATAAAAAGCCGTCTCGTAGCAAAATAGCACTTAGGATATTCTAGTCGATCAGGATAAACCAAACTGATATGCACGAGATCAAAGAAAAGCTAGACGAAATGCAAGTGACGATGAAGAGCCGTTACTACTTACGCAGATTTATTGCTTGTATCCGTGCAGTGGACGCTACCACCAAAAACGTAACTGGCTTCAATTGGTTCAACGGAGACACTTTAAAAAATGAATATCTAAGCATTTGTGGCACGCCCTGTGCTGAAGTACTTAGGTGTTGCGCATTTTAGGCAATCGCCGGTGCAGCTGGTTACCGTAGCATGAACTACCGCATGCGAACCCGGAAATGTCGCCTGCAAACTTATTCAACATTATTCAAGGAAATAATGAAGCTGGATATTAAATGGCCATGATGACCTAGTGAAAAATTGGTTCACCGCAACCAATAATTACGATTTTTCTTTTATTTGGGCATAAAGCCTGACACTCTTACCGAGTATCAAAAGTCACCTTAGGAGAGTTTTTAAGCATTCCTTTTGTGGGGGTCCAATATTCACTCAAGTAACATCAGAAGCTCAACGAGAAAAAACGCGCAAATGGTCTACTGAAACAGTATATTAACTGGTACAGTCTACATTGTGTCTTCTCAACGAAGAATATATAACCATACACGTGTTTAATCAAAATGCGAAGAAATTTACACGATGTCAAATGATCAAAAGTTAAACGAAAAATCCTGCTAGACTAAGACGATAAGCTTAAAATATTGATAAATAATGAAGTCCGGAAAATTCGGAAAATCTGGTTCCAACGTCATTTTCAGACAAGCAGCTGACGGAGGGCTTCAAAATGAAGGAACAAGTGAGAACCCATCAATCAAAAACCAAAAATCGGTGCACCTGGAAATATAAAGGATTCATGATTTTACCGACCTACGAGTGCTCTCAATTGTTGCGCACAAGAAAATGGCGGCGAGATTACAAGCTTAAAATATGTTAAAGGTTAGCCACAGACTATTATCAATGAAAGTCAGGGTATTGGTTTCGGAAAAAGTCAATATACGTGATAGACGGTTTTTGCACTACGTAGCACGTAAAAAATATGCTAACGAACATTTCACAAATCCGTTTTGAACGTTTCTGCAATGGCTGAGCATACGGTTTATAAGAATCGCACTCGTCCTGCTTCATTAGTTTGTTCCTAAGGCATCTAATGAAATCTCCTATTATCCCACATTCTTGACCAAAATATATAGCGGTTAAAGGGCGTAATACCGGCTCCTACTGATGAGTCGCCAGTAAGCACGAAACGAATGTGCATGAGATTATACTTTCCGTTCATGCTGTCTCTGGTTTATCCTTCTGGTCACAACTGAACTAATTTGTTACTAGGTTCGCAACACCTAATACATACTTACATATATATTAGTTCTCCGCAACAAATAGTATTTAACTGTTAAATCCTGTGTTAGTCACAGCACAGTTCAGTTAAATACTTCAAATATGTATGGCAGTATTTTTAATACGTGGTTGGAGTTCTGTTTCCAGATCGAAGAAGTAGACATCAGCTAGTAGACTCCCAAAAAGACTTCCAATCGCTAGTCCAAGAACTTGCGTGAAATATGGACCATTTAATGTGAATTGAATATATCTAATGCAAATATTGAAAATTTTAGAAGACTTCAAAATACGGGGAATGATGAATAGTTACGATCGATGAGCCTACAGATGAAATCGCAGGTTTTGTCAACAGGGATGCTTGCAAATAGATTTATCATTGTAAACTAAATCCTTTTTTATTCTTGACATAGTACTGTTTCACTTTAATTACTAAATGTATGAATCGAAAAACAACAATTGTTTGACATTTCCATTTGGTTAATCTGTAATATTTTTCATGCATGTGTTCGTGACTCAGCTTGTATTTCCATTTTTCAAAAGGTTTTAATCCAACTTAATACTTACTTACTTTACTGCGGCTGACTCCTTTTGGAGGATAAGCCGGCTCCTGGAGTTTCTTGGGAATTTGGTAAAGTGGTGTCCCCTCACCTTAAAACAACTAGACTATCAAAACTGGCTACAATAGCAAATTTATAGATCAGTCAGGTTGAGTCTGGTGGAGATTTATTTTATATTTCAAATTTATAATTAAATTACACATTGCACCAAAATAGATAAACATATATATATATATATATATATATATATATATATATATATATATATATATAGTGTCAGTACAAATAAATATTAATAAGATATAAAAATACAATTCATTATTAGATAGTAATATTTATATTATGACTTGTGCTAATTTACTTATGGTTGAAAGAATTACGAATTAATTTATATATATTATTATTATTATATAAATTAATTTGTTTAAGCAAAATTCAACCGTTGACTTAATAATTGTCAAACGTATTGCTGCAAACAGCATACTATTGGCAAAGGGATCCTGAACCGGATCCAATTGTTCGTAGTATAAATAAGAACTTTCAATTTAGTGAGCAGTTGCCACATTTCCAGCAGCTTGAACATGAAGGAAGTTTGCTTCCGTCTTGCAACTTATCTACTATGCTACCGAAGCTGCGATATAGGCAGAACTTCGCAAGATATTAGATAATCATTAGCTAGATGAGTTTCGTCAAGTGACTAGTTGGAACTTTCTGACAAAAACGAGATCCACGAGGAAATAAATTGACCATCAAATATTTGTTTTAAAACTGGATTTCATAACGGGTAAGTTGCAAAACTTTGAATCAAATGTTCCTGTGTCCAAATTCCAGCTATTACGAATGAGCGCTCAATAAGGACAAAACCGACCTCAAAGATTAATTTAATTTGCTATCTTATGTAACGTTTAATTAATACCAAAAGCCTACATATAATCAAATATTACTATTACTTCCTTAGTTGCCACGGTGTGTATCTTATAATGACAGATAAGGGATGGCTAGTCGGAACCTTAGGTTGAGAGCGAAAAAAATAGGATCCAATCAAAGGAAAGACTGACAGAAAATAATTTTTTTATATAACTGAAAATTGCATGCAATGCGCCGACTCAATGGTTCAGAGGAATAGTTGCAAGACTCTGAAGAAAATGTCCCCTGACTCGAATCCCACGGAAATTCTGGCATCTTCTTGATGAGTACACAATAAGCACGAAAAACGCTGTAGTTAATGATTAGTGTTGCTTCGTTAAGTAATGTTTAAGCTTATATCCGCGTGCAAAAATAAAAATAACCTGTATCAGATACAAGAAAGCAAATGTGGACCACAATTGTGAGCATTTTACTGTATGTTTGCGATTAGAGGCTTGTGGATGATACTGGAAGTGTCGTACCGAAACGTAGCCAGTCAACAAAGATTAGATCGTACCTCATATCCATTGGGTAGTATGAACGATGTTGAAGCCTTCTGTGGAATCATCAATCAGCCACCAGGAAGACTAACACGATGCGAACTTGGAAATGGAGATTAATCGGATCTTTAGGAAACTGATAATTCAAAGCGACAACCTACGATCGAAATTCGTGGTATTTAGCAATCAGATACAAGAACCGTTTCTTTCTCATATTCTTTTCAAATATCTAAAAATAAATGCACACACACACAAATATATATATATATTAAAAGACAAAAAAATTAAATGTGAGGAGAAAGTGAAATAAGGGAAAAGTCAAGCAATTGCGTGAATAACCTCTATTTCAAATTCAATGTTATGTCTAGAGAATATACATGCTAGATTTCGACGATTTTGCGCAATTGGAGACATGTAGTCACAATTTGATTTGAAACAGGAGTTTAAATTGCAATGTTACTTCATTCGAGTAATTAGTTGTCTGATCGGTCCCTCTGCAAAAGTTGATCAAGAACTTGTGCTTATATATTGGTAAGTACTATTTAAGGTCGACATTAAATGGTGAATACACTAAGCTACGGAAGATGCGGTACAGACCAAAACTTCTCAAGATATAAAATAAAAGTCATTAGCTAGATGGGTTTCGTCGAGTGACTAGTTGGAACTTTCGAACAAAAACGAGAGCCACGAAGAAGTACATTGACCAACAAAAATTTGGTTTAAAACTGGAATTCATAACGGCTAAGTTGAAAATTTTGAATCAAATTTTCCTGTGTCCGAATTCCAGCTATTATTAATGAGCGCTCAATAAGGACAAAACCGACCTATATATCTTATGCGACGTTTAATTAATATTAAAAACACACATATAAGCAAATCGTCCTCAATTGCGCAATATATTGGTGATAACTTACGCGTATGTTTACCACACAGGAAGTTAAAACAATTACTAAATAAAATAACAGAAATGAGTTAAACATATATGAAGCTTTATGGCTAAACAAACTGCAGCCAGATTTATGCAAGAAAAAGAATGCTCGGGCATTCATTTTGAACTGGGGTTGATGCACGTAATTGATTTATTGTCACTATATTTCACTTTATCTTTACGTTTAAATTTGTTTTGATTTGCCTTTCAACACACACACACACACAGTATACACACACACACACACACACATATATATATATATATATATATATATATATAAATTGAAAGCATAGAACATTATTGCTATAAGAAGCACTATCAAAACCATTTTCCACCTACAAGTGAATAAGTGTAAATAGTAGTTTAGAAAGTTGCACATTGTGCACAGCAATAAGCACTAAATTCCTTTACGTTATCTGATTGACTTATTTTATAGTCGCAAAATTGCAGAAGTTATAAACACCCTGTCGAAAAATCTAAATGATGGTCACACAATTATTGACCGCAATGTTAAACTTTAAAATGACAAGAGGAAATAAAAACAGCCAGAGAATATAGAGAAAGAGAAAGAGAGAGAGAGCGAGAGAGAGGGAGAGCGAGAGAGAGTACGATTGTGAAACCACGATTGTTTTCCAACTATAGCACCTTGCGATGTCCAGACTTGTGTGCGCAGGAACAACAGCTAATACAAAGTTGTAATAAAAAGAATGATCGTGACTGAATATAAGTGGCGCAGTAATTTTTCCAGACTATTACAAGTACGTGCGACTACTAGGAGTGGCAACTGGATTTCAGCTTTTCAGCGGTTTGGTCTAGCCAGCCAGACTTCCATCCCGCTAATGGCGCCCGAGGAAGGTTGAAATGCATCAAAATGTGAAAATGATTGCTACCTTGCCATTCCATAAGCTCGGTGTGAAATATGGCATGGGTACACAGTGTCAAAGAAGCTAAGTGTGGGAAACCGCTAGGAATAACGAAAAATAAAAACATAAATCGTCCTACCGCTGATACATCTATCGCTTAATCAAATAAACCATCGAAGATAATTTTTATGGTACGCTAGTGGCGTTAAAGTACTGTTAGCTCTTAGGATGGACAAACTAGTGTTCATTTAAAGCTCACACATAACTATGAATTTCATTTTCATGCATCAATCAAGTATCAGTATAGTATATATGTGTAATGCTATGTATCATTATTATTATTAGTAGTAGATTAAGAGATTTAATCTAATTATTCCATGGTTTCGCTTTTACTAGGCACCGTCAATAGTAGACAGGACTACAAGTGTAGTTGAAACCAATTATACTCCGGTTTATAATATACTCCTTAGCAAAGCCATTATCCGCATGATTGGCAGTGTTGGCATGTAAAATTATCGAACCGTTTGAGCCTGAATATGAGCATGTTAGTAGATATTAGAAGCATTATATCATGCTAAGAATAGCCCTCATGTTATCATATTCTTTTATTAGAAGGCGTAAAGCTTCGTTTGTGGCACCGCAACATAATTTACACCACGGTTACTATCTGACCAGGCCAAATGATCGTTTACTGTGTCCCACACTATCAAGAATACTGGTGTTAGAAACTATTAGGCTGCTGCTGACAAGTGTATGTTTATGAAAAGATAAACGTAGCTATCATTCCGGTGACCTCATTCAAAGAGAGACTACTTACTCCGCGGTTTATTACAGATTTGAGATCAAACATCAGTCGTGACTAAGAACGACTAATTGGCGAATAAAAATCCCATAATTGTGTAAGATAGAATGCTTTACATGCAAGGATTCTCAAATTATAAGTCGAAAAAACACGAACACACTCAAATGAGTGCAAGATGAAGAATCTACCCGAAAGCATACCATTGAATGCACTATAATAACGTAAGAAAGCATCTTTTTCATCCAAAAAGTCAGTAGTAAGTTGAAACCAGCAACACTAATCGATATTAAAACCGCGACAATGGTAAATTAGGCATGCCGAGAAAGATCTACTCATACTTAAATAGGTATGCCTTTAAAAAAAGTTAGTCTACATTATTTGAGAGTTAAAAAAGGAAAACAACGCGCGAAGCCTTATCATAAATGCGTAGTAATTTTGCACAAAATGCTTACTTTACCAACAGAAACACCGATATTGCACGTGTTGTACCGCAGCAAGTTATAAAACGTCGGTACATTAGGTAAAAAACTAGTTAACTGATTGAAGACCGGCGGCACGTCTTTATTCTTACGGCCTGGCAATCGGCGGAGACTAGCTATTCGCAAATAAAACTATCATTATCATGAAGACAAATTTATGTTCCATTCCATTCTTTTGGCATTTGCGATGCCAAAATAAATAATAAAAGAGCAAATTGCTAGGAAATAGTGCCAGTATCAGCCTTATTTGTTAGATAGATATCATAACGGCAGTATAGTATTCAATAGGCACAGATTTCTTCATCCATATTGCTGCAATGAGCTTCTGACACCCTATTCCACCACACTTAAAGGATTTAAGTGGCAGGCCACTGATTATAGCAGCTTCCATGTTTCGTTTAAGACCGCGAAGTCTGTCATTTCATCAAAAGTAGGAATTGCGATTCACATCTCGTCAAAATTTCAAGAGGTTACCTAGCGCTATCAACATAGTTGGCTACAGATAGTGGATTGAGGGAGGGAAAACTTACACATCAACATATTACTGATGCTTCATCATCGCATAAACTGAAATTTATAGTTGTGATGGTTACAAAGCGACACTATACCGCTCATTCCTACTTGGAAGTGATTTCCGAGCTACCAATCAGATAATGGAGGCGCATATATTCCTTTGACAAAAGGACAAATGTTTATAGCTAAAATGAAAAACGTTTGATAAGTTCTGACGTGGCTTATTAAGGCCAGTGTTAATCTTCATCCGCAACGTGATTGCTAGTAAGAGTGAGTGTGCGATCCCTTCGTTTCACGGAACATACTCTTGTCGAAGAGCATTGGAGCTACCAATTTTATAATAAGAACACAGAACGAAGCTTGCTCAAACTTTACATACACAACTTTCTAGATGCATTTTGGTGCGCCTGTAGTAGCAGGTTAACCATCAGATGCATGAGTGTCTCTAAGAGGCTTATCGACATGTTTCCGTTTTTAGTGCATCGATATTCGAACAGAATACGGCTGGCCATATGCAGTACGAGGATAGAATACTGTTGTCAGATTCATTGAATTAAAAAGTAGAACACCAACGGTACACTCTCGCGTTCTGCACAGACGACGGCGGTTCACCAAAATGTGATCAATCAGATAACGATGACGTCAGCGTCCCATCCGAAAAGTTTAGATTCTTTGGCCTTGTATAAAATTTCTCTTGTGAGTTTAGAATAATCATACGTAGGCTGAGGTTAATAGCGAAGAGTCTGCTGCCACTATCACAGCTATTTTCAGCCAGGTTCCATCTTCATACAACACCGTTTCTCGTGCTGTCTTGACTGATCTAGAATTAAAGGTAAGATGTATCTTGCTCTTAGACGGCTTTACATCCAAGAGTAGCCAAACATTTGCTCAATGGTTTATTATCAGAATTTTTTCTACCGAAGTCTTTAGTACATAAGAAACGATCACCTTCTAAGCATAATCTGTTTTTCAATTTGGTCTCGGGCTCAAATCCCAGGATATATATATATATATATATATATATATATATATATATATATATATAAAAATCCAAGTTTATAAGTATTCCTATGAATAAAACTTTTGGAATAAATGCGATCATTAGTACCGGAAACCTTTATAGAAATGGACGACATAAGCGAACATCGTTACTTGTGCATATATAGAGTACAAATTTTATTCCACGGGGTCTTTTACAAACAAATTGACGCCAAGTTCATGGGTAGTCCATTTGGACCAGTCTTAGAAAGCATATATATGCATGACATAGAAACAACTGTAAAAAACAGTTATCATTGGAGCCCATACGTACGTACGCTACGTTGACGAAGCCTTCACATTTGATTGAAAAAATGAAGATATCCATGCACTGAAATATCACATAAAAAAGGTCGACGAAAAACTCCAGTTTACATTAGAAGATGAAAAAGACGGATATCAATCATTTTTAAGCGTAGGAATAACGAGAAATGGCGAAGGGACAATATCAAGGTAGTTTAACAAGTAATCAAGTTGGACGGCAGTATAATGATTATTCCCGTTGTATACAAATGTACTAAAAAATGAACTTCATAACCAATCTGAGAACATGAATACGTAGGATTTTTTTCACCTAAGAACATTGGATTAGAGCTAAACCTGCTCCGCAAAACATTGAAGAATAATTGTTATCTCGGCAGGTTTATCGAATATAATTTGATACAAAATAATAAGATCAAGACCAACCTTCGCGGAATAACGCTAAATGCAATTTTTAAATGTGATCTTTCAGCTTGAATTTTCAAAAGGAAAGTAATTCGTGCGACTAAAGCTCAGTTTTGCCGATTCATATGATAAATGTGTGCACCACAACCAACTTTACGCGAATTAATGAAAAAGACAGCATCTCTGTGATGTTTAATCATTAACCGTATACAAATTTTAATACATATGCGACGCTCAGTACATCGGCTCGAAACAAGAATAGATCGGCATCTGTCTCAAAAATTAATAAACAGGGATGCGGCTCCTGCACAAAAATTTGTGAATAGTTACTACTCATAGGTCACGTTGTCAGTAGTAATTTTTCGATTCTGTACAAGGTAAAATCTGAGACAAAACTTCCGGTTTTTTAAGTTATCGTAATTAAGAAATTGTGTGTAAAGAGATACTAACTGAACAATAGTTCTATTAACCATTGTAGTCTCATATTCGAAAAACTTTCTGATATGGCGTAATTAGTATGCGATTTCTCCCAAACAGTGTAGCCGGAATATGGATGATCAAGACGCCAATTAAATCGATGAGCCAGCTGCAGTAAAGTGCATTCAATTCTCGTAGGTACAATCAGCGATTTATGAGTTTATTTCATCTCCTTCTACGCTATGGCATGGAAAATAAATGTATATGAATAATACTGCCAGTGAGACTAATTAGGCAATATCAGTCAAGTAGAAAATGTGATTACAGACCAGGATTAAGCATATAAGTAATATCTCAAACTTGTGATATTCATTTTTTAAATACAGGTTGAACTGGGCCCACCACCCACATAATACCCCATCCGAAATGTCATAGTTATGCAAGCAAGATTGCCTCTACTCGAGAGTTAGCCAGAGAAAAATTTTCAAAAGTGGTAAAAAAGTCAATAAGCAAAATGTGCCAGGTCAAATTCAATTATGCTAAATATTTTTTTTAATTTCATTCATTAAATTTCTTACCTCCACGTTGAAGAGTCATATCCCAGGCTAAAATAAGAATTAAAAGGAAAGCAGGCGCATGTTAGACTTGTATACAAGCAAAAAAATAAGCTATGTAATATGTATTTAGCCTTTCAATGCATTCATATTTGCTCAGAATATGCCAATACACGCAATATGTATTTAGAAGAGAAACTTTAACAATAGCACCAGTAACTATAAATTCCAAGATAAAGGTTAGCAAAATAATATTTTAAATCATATTGTAATCACAATAAGCATAGATTGAACAAAACAAGTATAGTTCATGCTTGATTGGTAATAAGCGCTAAAATTGACGAATGGATTAAAAACAGTTCAGTAGAAACGAACTGGCAGCTGCTTAGGAGTACATATTCTTAAGCATAATTGATTTTTTGTTTAGAGGAAAACAAGTGTGATATAAATGCGCAATAAAAAACAGTAGACTTAACCAAGGGCAATTCATGTGAAGTCGATATGGATGATGCGACAAGAGCTAAGCTAAAACATAATGCTACGCAAAGTCAGCGAGTAATTGGCACATTAATTGCAATAACCGGCTCGCTGGTATGGTGGTCAAAAGTGTTATTGTGGACCGCTCCGAGATAAGCTTATGCTCATCATGAGATAGGCCCAGAAAATTACGGAGGATCGTGACTGATGACACTACCCTCTAGTCCTATGGCTTAATTCTCGCCATCATAAATACAGCGGATTCCTTGCTGCCATTGTTGGTAAGTTTGCATGTGTGTATTTAGACAAGTACGTACGTGTATGTATATATGCATGCATGTGTACGCATATATACATGTATATCTTACATAAGCAAAAAAGGCAGCTAAAAATGAATGCTTCATTTTGTTGTATAAGAGAGCACATGTCAATAATGAATGAAGAGCATTTGTTTTGGTTTAACGTCCACCAAACATCACATGAGCTGCATTTTACTGTCAAAAGACGCGCAGACTTCCGATTGTTCGAATTGTTGTTTTTGATAAGCACCAAACGATGATAACTTCAGAAAGTTGGCATGGTAATATCTTTATTTTTGTGATTCATTAAAATAATGAGACTCGTGTTAATTTCAAGTTTAAAAACTTGACTTGAATAGTTATTATCATCAGTAAAATCAATAACAACTGAATTATTTCGAAAGCAATGCGTAGTAATCGGCCAAAAATAGATAAATAAGTAGGGAAACGCTGTTTTGTGTGGGTGAAGATGGAGATAATTAAAAAATATGATGGGCAACTTGAAATAAGCACGATTCCAACCAATAGCACGGTAGATTAAAACGGCAGCCTGTTACACATCTGAAAAATATCGATATTTAACTTTCTTCATCAAAGCATGTGGAAGTTTGGCGTTAGTTCTACCATACTGTTCTGTTGCCTCACCTTTTGATCTACTCTTTCTATATATATATATCTACTGTAGGAGATCTAGGCGGCCTCCTTTTAATGTTCTTCATCGACGCTTGATCCATCCCATCTTTAATCCTCAATCTTCTTTCTTTTGTTAGATTTCAAAATTATTGGACAGAGATGCATAACTTTTTTAATGCTAATATGACATGTATAGTGTTGAAGACTGTATGACTGACATAACTTTAGCCAATTTAAATCGTACGTTACAAATGACATAATGAACAAATTCACCGTTCGTAAGTTTTTAGCACTACACGAGTGGAATTTTAAGCATTCAGATTTTACTAACAAAAATAAATTTCAAAAATCAAGTTCGATAAAAATTCAGACTACCGCAACTAAACTGAATTGCATTTAATAGAGCTAAAAATACGTTGCTAATACCTACATAGGCTAACTAACACAGTAGGATACTGTCAAGTAATCTGACATAATTAAACATTTATATAATTAAACGAACATTGGTTGCGCGGGTGGTGATAACAATTATTATAATCAAGGTTGCGGTCTTGATAAAAACACCTGACCCATTAATTACTTACATATGTCAGTATAAACTAAGAATTGTATAGTGTAGAAAAGGCAATTCATCCAGTAGACCGGTTTCGTCCTTATTGGGAACTCATCAAGTTCTGGCCAGAATTTGCCGCGGACAGGATACGAACCTGGGCACGTCTGCTTCGGAATCTGGTGCTCTAACCACTGAGCTATCCTGCCGCACACTACACTACACACAATTTTAAGTTATATACTAACTAATGTAACTTGGTTAGTCAATTTTTCCTTTAGGTGGAGCTCATATGGCATCCATTTAGGCCCAAAGTTCCAACTAACCATGCCCAATCTGTCATTACTGAACAGACACCACATTACATGGGAAATGGTATTGAAATGAACATTTATATAATTAAACGAACATTGGTTGCGCGGGTGGTGATAACAATTATTATAATCAAGGTTGCGGTCTTGATATAAACACCTGACCCATTAATTACATACATATGTCAGTATAAACTAAGAATTGTATAGTGTAGAAAAGGCAATGAGTTCCCAATAAGGACGAAACCGGTCTACTGGATGAATTGCCTTTTCTACACAATACAATTCTTAGTTTATACTGAAAATGTATATATTTAATGGGCCAGGTGTTTATTTCAAATTCGCAGCTTTGATTATAAGCAATTGTTATCACCACCTGTACAACCAATGTTCGTTAATTATATAAATGTTCGACTATCAGCTGTATCGATATGGCCGGCATGGTGGTGGAGCTTTGAGTCGTGTTGTCGCCAATACCTGAAAAATGAACCAACAAGTTACGATAGTTAATATAACAATTGTGGCCAGTGTAGTGTCGGCAGGGCTCTTTCCAGTGGACAGAGCACCAGATTCAAAACATTTTCGATAGCAGAGTTCGCTCGTCCGCAATGAAATTCTGGCCAGTACTGATAAGGTTATATGGAGCGAAATCGAACAGATGAGTACTTTCTACACATATAGTCTAGTTTATACTGACATATGTAAGTAATTAATGGGTCAGGTGTTTATATCAAGACCGCAACCTTGATTATAATAATTTAAACATGTTTACAAACAAATATATTAATAAGGCAATTATTGATTAGCGTATGTCGATAACAATTAATTAAATCGTGCGTTGCAACTGGCAGTAGTTTTGTTATGTTGCTCGACGACTGGTTAAATACAATGGGATTGGTGTTTACTTCACGCAAGCGAACTTGATTTAAAGAAAATAATTAAATCGTGTTTGTGTAATGGATGAAAAATTGGATTGTAGCATATATCAACAATGCAAACTTGATTGAAATTATAAATATGCATTGTAAGTCAATTTAACCTCACAAAACTCATGAATTGCGCTGGTAGCGATAACACTTCGTTAAATCAAGTTTGCAAGCTTGAGATGAACACCAATGTCATTGTACCTAACAAGTTACACAACATAGAAAAACTATTTAAATATCTGTCAAAAGTTCGTATTAAATGTAGAAAAATATTAACTGATAAAAAGTGCAACAGAAAGCAGTTATGACAGAATTTGTTGTTAATAAAGTTGATTTTTGTTTGTTCAGTAGTTTAAATAATCGCTTTTCTAAAATAAACCAAATATTAGCAAATAGTTAGCACATCATGTTGTGAGATGCTTTCGAAACGAAACTGCAACATATAGACAACTATCATGATATAGGCATCGAAGAAACGCATTAGGCAATAAAACCAACATAAACCGGAAAAACTAAATTTAAGTATTTAACGCTGTGTGCATCGGAACTTGAATTTGCAGCTTCAGCAATTTTACAAAGGCCGCAATCCTATTATGATTAATTATTGGCTTCGACCTCATATTAGACCTGTCGATTCACGGACATTGAATTGTTACAAAGTGAGGATAAAAGTACATTTATCCAGCTGGTCGTTGTAGTTACCTTACTGAGAACACGGTAGAAATTAGAAAAGACGGCCCATGGAGATAAAACCAGTGACATCGCACATTCTAAAAAAGTCAGTGGATAGTTTGAGAATAATAAGTTGATTTGCTACGCAAACATCAGGGAGAGTGAACCGTCTTGTTCTGCGTTACCTAACAAGTAAAATAACCTTGCTTCATTTGTTTCGTGAGATGCAACTGATGAAGGCCTACAGTAAGATGGGCCGAAATATCTTGATAAGAGAAAATTACTGGAACAATGAAAGCTGCGTTAGTCAAAACGCAGATCAGGTAATTTCAATTAATCCAGGTGCGAAACACGGAAACTCCTTCGAGCAAAATAATCATTTAAATCTGGTTTGCGAACTTTAGATAAACACCAATCCAATTTTGTTCAACCAGTCGCACAAAAGCAAAACTACCGTCAGTTGCATATCGTAATAATGCATTTAGACCCAGGACAGTCATCACCTAGAGAATGAGGGCAAACGAACCTGCGAGGATCGAACCGCAATGCATATATCTTGCATGAAAAGTTAGAAATGTGCCTCTTACAAAGAATAGTCTCATACACATTGTACGTAACTGGGAACATCGGCTGGACAATTTTAATTCATTCACGCACGTAAGACTTAACTTTTGCCACAAGTATGCGTTATACAGTTAAACAATCACTGATTGCGCGAGAGGTTATAACGATTCTTTAAATCAAGTTTACGAAACTAAGATAAGCAAAAATCCAATACAAAACATACCTTCAATCATACGTAATGTGGTATTTAGATTAGCAATGTTCATCAGTAGAGCGTGACGGAAATCGGGTTAATTACAATAATCTCATGGGGTCAACATGTCATCTGGCATCTATAAATAGTCTGTAAGCACAACATAAAGAAACTATAACAAGACGTTGCACCACATGGCGTTCTCCTTCGTACAACTATAGACTCAAATGGATCATATAGCATTTAGGTACAGATGACGTGGATATATTCATGAATGTCGCGCGATTTGGAAAGCGTATGTCGACTCGTTACAAATTTGCACTAATAAAAGTAAGCCTGAAAAAGATGTTAGGAAACTCGAACGACCGTATTTCCCCAACAATACAAGGCTATTCTAACACCGATGTTAAGCCGTCTTGATGGCGAAAATCCTAAATTATTGTGGACGAAGATAAGATATACAAGGCACAAGAAAGTTGACACTGAATATCAACATGCAGGTTCCAATAGAATAATGCATTGTGTCTGAAATGTCTGGAAATTCTCAAAACTAGGCGCAAAGTAACTGGTAGCTCGGCTTATAGTTGTATTTGAAGAGCTAAGACACCAACCGAATAACAGTCTTGAAGTCGATTTTGAATCCTTTTCGACCCAAAAGGTTGGAGTGATAGAAGAATCCTCTGTATGAGGTAAGAAACGATGTTTTTAAACTTATTAACACAATAGATCTGCGAAACAGTAAACGATAGCGTTATGATAGGTAGATGGACCACTTCAAAAATTAATTTTCTTGGGCACATGCATCAGTTCTGATCCACGAAATTAAACTTTATTACGAATGTGGAACAGTAATCTAGAACAACCATCAGAATTAGGAAAATGAAATTTAATCTTATCTCTTTTACATCGTGAAGCTGCAGATCCCAAAAATCTGCTTTAGACCTCATTTAAGGTTGGTAAAGAAAGCATATAGGGTGTTAGCTAACAAATTTCGTAATATGTAGAATGAGGAGACCATTATTTATATCATCAATAAAGACAATCTTAATTCGTGCAATAAACATCATGGTATAAGCATTTATACAGTCGCATATAGGTTATCTTACGCGACCTCAGCGCTTCGTATGAGTTAACTACAAGAGCTGAACTAGCCGTATTCCTGCCAGAACGAGGTTATATAGGTAAAAGCTGTACTTTAAATTAGGTACCTAAACAGCAATATTTAGGTCACTGTCCCACTATAGCCGCCTTCTCAGACTCAATGGACAGCAATGCTCTATTTGATTATTCTTTGAATACTGGTATGCTAGGGAGACTTTCTAAAACTTCCGCCATTCATCGAGAAATAAGAGTATTCTACTCTGCCTTAAAGATCGTGTGTGCAGTGTATCTGTACGTGATGTTTTATTTTACACTATCGAACTTGAATCCTTTTGAGTTGAAGAATTGATGCACTTATAGGTATTCGGCCACCATTGTCTGGGGAGCACACCCTGTATAGGTTAACAAAAATGAATATGTTATGCTGATATCCGTAGACGTATATGTAGAGCAGCCAAAAGGTGCTTCTCGTTACACAAACAAATAAGGCTTCACCAACTGAATTGGCTCGGTCATGTTTTATAAATGCCTTTAATTCGTTTAACCGTAACGACATTATTATCTCAGCCAGCGCCAGATTGGCGCAATATATAAGGCAGACAGATGTTGACAGAACAGAAACAGCCAAGATTAACTCCAACCAAATTTAGTAATATAGGACACATTCGTCTAGCAGAAGGAGATGCACCAGCACATCTTGTTCTTGGTTAGAAATTCTGCGCAATTTGGCACCGAATCAAGCACAGTAGCAAGCTTTTGCGAATTCTAGCAGCATTATCTTAACTTTCTTTTCTTAGTTCGACAGAGTAACCTACGAGGATTGAACGTGTTTATAAAGCAATAACGTGAAAACCGCAATGAAGTTGTACTGATATCGTCTGGTCTTAAAACCCACCTTGTCATAGCCATGTGGTTGCCTCAGTTCTGTGTTATAAAGGTGAACATATTCCTATTAAATAGATCTCATCATTAATCTCTCTCCGTTGCCACTATTTTGTTTTAGAAATTAATCTTATTACTAGTCTTGTTTATATTTATTTTACTCATTGTTATATGACAGTGCTTGTTTACAGCCAATATATATATATATATAAATCGCATGGTTATGTGGAGGTGAGGTATCAATATATTATGCTGGTTCAATGCCGTGTAATAGTAGTAATAATGGATTTATGTATGCATGCGTGTTCGCATGCTTATGTATGGGTAGGTGTGTTTAATTTTGTGCATTTTGTTCGTATATCAAGTAGATCCACACAAAAGCCAAAAGTGAGTAATGTTTCACTGCCATAGAATCATAGGTCGTCCATGGTTATACGTGGAATGTATGTATATATTAATGTATGTATAGGACACCCTGCATAGGCAAGGGAATGGAAAATGTAATTGAACTTCTTGTTTTATAAAAAGTTAAGAGCAAAAAAGCATGCGTTGCAGCGTCTGGTAATTGGCGGAGGATAATTGACAAAAATAAAGTTAACATTAATTAATGGATCGCATACTTGTTTAATAGACGATTAGTGACAAAAAATCAACTTCCAAGTAATAGCGTTGGAATGTCAGAGTAGTCATTTGGCTATTAAGGTATAATTAAACAGACAGGTATTTGTCAAGAAAACTTACCTCGACCAACGGAAGGGCTATACGAGAAAGCAACTTTGCATAAGCAGAAAATAATATAACACATTAAACAAATCAATTAGAGCAAATGGTGATTCAATTTATGTGTTATGCATGGCGCACCAGACAACAAATCTACACATATTGTACCTGCGCGTTTCATAAACATTCTTAAATATAATGCTTTTCTAATACGCTTACGACTAGGAGAGCTATATTTCTTCACAAACTATATGATGGGATACAATATGTTGTGGTAGCAGATGTTCAGAATTTTTACTTTTATCAGTTTCATTCAAATATAGCTGATCTCTAAAATCTTGTTGATAATGCTATTCAGGGTGATAGAACATATATTGTATAATAGATTTTCGAAATCGACTCTAATCGTGCTTAAAAATACCTATGTATATAGCCCACGGTCCGACAGTCCACCACATTTGCTTAAATCTGATATTGTGAGGATTGTACTGTGTAGAGGATGGTGCTGAAAAGTAAGCCCCGAAACGTCGCCAGTAAGCAGAGATGTGATAGAACCGCATTTCCATTGGGACGAATACAAACCCAGCCCGATCGAAGACAAAAATGAAATGAAAATTGTGATCAATCGGATCTTTGTGAAACTGTTTGTGCAAAGCTAGAACCCGCGTACAGAAAACGCTGCATTGGAAAATATGAAGCTGGTACTCCACAATCAAATTTTTAAAAAACACTATGACTATAGTCAGTTGTTGTGCGTGGTGCCTGCCACAAACGATTAGCATACACCGATTGTTCACGCTAACTTTTGAGTAGTGCTGCCATGTTACCAAATGTTGCACTTTATTTTTTTATTAATAAATACTGTACTTAAGTAAACTATTTAAGCACGGAGCCAATGATATGCAGTGATTTTAAATAGCCAATGAGTTAAATTTTTAAGAAATACATAGCACTGCGTGTCTTCTGTAAACAAATGTCTTTTGTCCAGATAAACGGGAAATGTTTGTGGTTATTAGCTCTTAGCTTGAATAAAGCTGGTTATTCACTTGCGACTTCAGGGTCGATACCACACGCACAGAAAAAAAAACTTTTGGCAAATGTGCTATCCTCATTCAAGACAGATCTATTTATATTTGTTTTAATTCCTAAAGTATTATTTACTCGTACTCTGATGATGATCATGGAAGGTCGAAACGCGTCAGTGCGTTGCAGCTGGCGGTAGTTTTGTTATGTTGCTCGATGACTGGTTAAATACAATGGGATTGGTGTTTACTTCAAGCACGCAAACTTGATTTAAAGAATTGTTACCACCACCCGCGCAATCAATTATTGTTTAAATTGTATTGCCTATATATGTATATGTGGCGAAGCTGCAAACAGTTAATGTTCGTGACTGCATAGAAATTGTGCAGCCGACATTTCCAGTCAAGTTCAATGTATGCGAGACTGCTAGAGGTGAGAGCCGCCTATCTAAATTTGATTCCATATATATTCTATGCGGTTTGAACCCCGACAGTCAGTTTGCCGTCGTACTCTGATGATGATCATGGAAGGTCGAAACGCGTCAGTGCGTTGCAGCTGGCGGTAGTTTTGTTATGTTGTTCGATGACTGGTTAAATACAATGGGATTGGTGTTTACTTCAAGCACGCAAACTTGATTTAAAGAAGTATTATTTACTGTCTGCTCTAATATCTGTTCGTCATAGCTAATCTCTAATACCCAAATGTATACTGAAACTTATCCAAGTCACTCCCCCTTACGCACACAACAACCTATATACACAGATGTGTACCATACTAAAATGAGATTTAAAGAATAACTATAAGCCAACCCTATGGACTGACATACACGCCTATCCGTGATGTCTCGATTTTTTAATTGATGTTCCAGACACGTATAAGGATCAATATTTTTTATTTTAATCATATTGCAGTAATCTTCAAATTCCCGGTTTACCTAATCTCATCCTACGTGGATAAGTTTGTGTATAAATTTGAATAGGTATGAAAACCGTCAGACAATAAAAAATACTTTAGGAATTAAAATAAATAGGATGAGGATACCACATTTGCCAAAAGTTATTTTTCCTGTGAGTATAGTATCAACCCTGAGGATGGGACTGGAAATGAAGTCCCGAAAATTCTGAGAGGAAAGAGTGAAAAATCTTGTTTCATCGTCATTTCCCAACAAGCTACTGATGAAGGGCTTCAAAATGACGGGACAAGTGAGAACCCATCAATCAAGGCCAATAATGGGTGCATCTGGAAATGTAAAGGATTCAAGATTTTACCGACCAAAGACTGCTTTCAATTGTCCCGCAAAAGAAAAAGGCTGCGAAATTCACAAGAAGGACAGCACTGAGCATTACAACTCAGCATTTAAGTATTACTTATACCATATTTCTAATTTTACTTTCCATATATATGCATTGCGGTTTGACTCTCTTTAGTCAGTATTCCGTTGTACTCTGATAATGAACATGACACGTGGAAGCGCGTCAGCACGTTTGAGTGACGGTAGTTTTGCTGTTTTTTCGACTGGTTAAATGCAATGAGATTGATGTTTATTTCAAGCTTCACAACAACAACAAGCTCATCACACGCGCAATCATAGACTGTTTTAAAAAAGCGAGGCTGTTCAAAATCCCATTCAATGATGAAAAAATAACCAGAAATCAAACACCAATTTCTTATACATTAAGAATGATACCCACGCGCATTTGACACGCATGCATAAACACCCTCAAAATCACCAATAGTTTAAATAAAATAATCCTGCTATTAAGTAAAAGTAAAACTGGGGGTATACATTGAACCACTCCCGCTGCATACTACATACATTTTTCAATTAATAACTTATGTTTTTAGTTAGCCTTGCCTCCAGATTTAAACTATGTGGCATCCTTTCGACAAGCAGTTCTAATTAGCCACCAAAAATCTGTCATTATATAACAAACACCATGTCACCTGGGGAAGCGATAATCAATTGAGTTTATGTATATATATATCGTTCGAAACGTTCATAAATTAATATATTTTCTAATATAATGTTTCTATCAAGGTAATGCGTCATGCTATAGTATGAATGTCAACAGTAGTATTAATTGACTAAGCGAAACGACTACTCAAATATCAGCCTGGTTGACGGCCTACAACAAGGACTAGGGACGAAATGAAAACGAGAATAATGAAACATGCAAAGTTGGCCAAAGCTGTAGAAAGCAATTCAGCAGTGGCAAGAACTGGAACGCATAATTATATTACATGCCTGACAGCAGACACACAATAATGTTAAAGATTTATTGAGCCGTTAACAATTGTACACTAACACTCACAACAAAAAATGTCAATAAAACGACTTACTGATTTGCCGACCGGCCCCATCAATTCTTTGGAAGTTTGTAGCTTGACGTGTCTCTCGAAGGGCCAAATGCTGCGGCAACTGACTTATTCGTCCCGAGTTTGGTTGATCCAGAGACACACCCGGTGAAGAACCGTACCAGTTAGGTTTACGAATGCTAATACCAGTAAGAAGACTCGGCTTCTTTGGCCGAGTGCTACCTCGAATTCTGTTACATGTAAGTGTGTAGAAAAATGAAATAAGATTAAAAAGACAATTATTACATAGAGTGTATGTATAGATGAAAAAGCACCCTACACGGGCGACAGGACCCTACCACAAGTGATAGTGCCTATAACCTCAAGGCCAATTTTGCGATAACGATTACGTTTCTGCACAACTAGTATTTTACAAACCACTTAGGGTAATTATTATAATCAAGGTTGCGGTCTTGATATAAACACCTGTGGCGTATGTCAGTATAAACTAAGAATTGTATAGTGTAGAAAAGGCAATTCATCCAGTAGACCGGTTTCGTCCTTATTGGGAACTCATCATGTACTGGCCAGAATATGCCGCAGACAGGACTCGAACCTGGGCACGTCTGCTTCGGAATCTGGTGCTCTAACCACTGAGCCATCCTGCCGCGGTAATGACTAACTCAGACCAGCACTCAGCCTTATAATAATGTGCGACATGGTCCTCTTTTACGGTCTATCCATAGATATGAATAATTTTACACGATAATACGTACGCGAAGCATCATATTTAAGTCTAAAATAACGCTGAGTTGGATGAAAACTTCTAATGATAAATATCGTTCAATATGGAAGTATAAAAAAACAGAGTGAGTGAATGACAGAGAGAAAGAAAGAACGTGAAATATAACACCTCCGAGATATTTACCTGAAAAATTTGTGATGCTCAACGCAAGCAGTAAATAACCTATTCGCAAGTTGGGCGTTAGCACACTTGAAAGTGTAGGTTATTTCAACTCCATCAGCTTCCTTACCCTTACCAGACACTACCCCACTGCCTAAAGCTGTACCATATATGCTGTGATGACTGTCGCTACTCAGCATAGACACATCTCGTCTGTCCAAGCCATTTGACAGAGCACTTTTGTTGTGCCCAGACGTGTGAATATTGCTTGTTGAGTTGATCCAAGCGTTGTTCCCGTCTCGGACAACTAAACGAAAGTCACGTTTCTTTAGGGCCAGCTTAAAGATACGTGGCCAGGTAAAACGCTGAAGACGAATACGATTATGATAAACAAGGATTCCGCCATAATGGACACCGACACTGACATCCCGACCTTGAGCATCCTGAAAGAAAAAAAAAATTTTATTACACTGACGTTTCAATATTTGAACCATACGCTTCTAATACATACTTTTAAATATTTACCATAAAGGAACCCAGCATAATAGTGGCAACATTGAATTGGTAATAACCCAAAAGAATTGTGTTATTATCCGAATAATCGTTTAATTTGTAGAAATATTCTCTTGTAATAACACGTGGACAAATATTTAACAGTTTAAACAATAATTAAACGAACATTGGTTGCGCGGGTGGTGATAACAATTATTATAATCAAGGTTGCGGTCTTGACATAAACACCTGACCCATTAAGTACTTACATATGTCAGTATAAACTAAGAATTGTATAGTGTAGAAAAGGCAATTCATCCAGTAGACCGGTTTCGTCCTTATTGGAACTCATCAAGTACTGGCCAGAATTTGCCGCGGACAGGATACGAACCTGGGCACGTCTGCTTCGGAATCTGGTGCTCTAACCACTGAGCTATCCTGCCGCACACTACACTACACAGAATTTCCAGTTATATACTAACTAATGTAACTTGGTTAGTCAATTTTTCCTTTAGGTGGAGCTCATATGGCATCCATTTAGACCCAAGGTTCCAACTAACCATGCCCAATCTGTCATTACTGAACAGACACCACAATACATGGGGAAATGGTATTGAAATGAACATTTATGGACAGTGTTATCACCATCTTCATTTGTTTGTTGCGTGTGAACCGTTGGACAGTTGGGCGGTTAAGTAGTTTGCACAAAACATTAATAACAAATTTTCGGTGGTATAACTAGAAAATTGTGTGTAGTGTAGTGTGCGGCAGGACGCTCAGTGTGGCAGCAAATTGTTTGCGGTGTGGTGGTACCAATTCTTTAAATCAAGTTACAACCCGAAGTAAACAACAATCCCATTGTATTTAAGCAGTCGTCGAATAACATAACAAAACTACCACCAGTTGCACGCACTAATGCGTTTCGACCTTCCATGAGCATCATCAGGTTCGACAGCTAATTGGCAATTTGGTTTGCCATGTTATTCAACGACTGGTTAAATAATAAAATGGGATTGAGGTGTTTTGCTTTAAGCTCTAAACGTTTAAGAAAGAATTAACAGTTTAATCTGGGAGAAAATCAACTCACCTTAACTTTGTGTAGATCAACACCATACAGTGCCAGTTTACGCGCATTGTTTAAGAAACATCTGTCTGCTTCCTCCGGAGTTAGACCGCTTAAATAATAAAAAAAGATTTAAAAAGATTTTTAAACACTATGATGTGCGATCGTTTTATTGTCATACATCTCGAGATATTCTGAACAGCCGTACACAAACTTACGCTTAAAACTATTAATATTATGAGATTCCCTAAAATACCTCTATAGGGCTTACTTAGCTTTTACCTTTGGAAGACAAGAAATTCAAGGAAGCATATAAGGGCACATGCAAAAGTACACAATTTACCATTGTTAAGTAGGTTAGTTAGTTTGAAAAAATAAATCGTCTATGCAGTTGTTACTAGTTGCTCCTATTTGGTTAGACATGCGGCAAATTATCTCGCAGCTATCGATGGTGCAGGATAAAAGTCGCAAAATGTCTACAACGATATAAGTAATCGTGTCTATGCAATCATACAGGAAAGTGGAAAAAATCGCATAACAGTACGGATGAGTTGTCGAACCTGTTTGCTTTATGTTGGCGGACTATGTGGTTCAACATATCGTCATTTTGCAAATTCAGCGGAGCAAATGGATGGTTTTTCACATAATTGATTCCATCGTGCTGTACAGGATCGTAGTCACCCGCCTCAGACTGAAGAACATACGCACCAAGTAGGACGTAAATAAAAAACGAGCACGGCAACCTGTCAGGCAAAGGAAACAAAAAAAAAACAAAGAACGCATGCAAACTAACTTGGACAGAATCGAAATACTACAATGATAAATATGGACTGTGAAAGCAATCAATTTGAAAGAAAATTACTGCGATTTGATATGAAAACAGAGAAATACAAGTCACGCGGTGTTGGATGAATAATATTATGCGTAAGTATATCAACAGTCTCGGCCAACACTAAAGATACTATAGACAGATGGCCAGTATTAAAATATAACAAAAATCTACAAAACTATCCAGTCAGATGAATAAAAGAAATTAATTAAAGAAAATATCACACGTGCTTTATTATATAATTAAATGAACATTGGATGTGCGGGCGGTGATAAGAATTACTTTTAATCAAGGTTGCGATCTTGATATAAGCCTCTGGCGCATTATGTACATACATTTGTCAGTATTAACTAAGTATTGTATAACGTGGATAAGGCAATTCATCCAGAGTATGTACATGATGGGTCAGATGTTTATATTAAGATCGCAACCTTGATTAAAAGTAATTGTTATCACCGCCCGCGCAACCAATTTTCATTAAATTATATAAATGTTCAATTAAGAACCACTTCTCTAAGTATTGTCATGACTGTTCTATGGCATAATGGGGATGGTTAGTTGGAGCTTTAGATCTAAATGGACGTCATATGGACTCCACTTAATAGAAAGGCTAACCAAGAAACAATGGCTAGTATACAAAAGAAAACTGTGTTGTGTGCGGCAGGGTGGCTCAGTGGTTAGAGCACCAGATTCCGAAGCTGACGTGCCAAAGTTCGAGCCGTGTCCGCGGCAAATTCTGGACAGTACATGATGAATTTACAATAAAGATGAAACTAGTCTATTGGATGAATTACCTGATCTGCGTTTAGACTAACGCTGTAATTGGTCCAGTTGTATTCTTGAACAAAATATTTCGGCAGCCTTCTTCAGTTGGTCCATCTTCACTAGTTTTACATACAAATAAGAATGCCGAAATATTTTGTTCAAGGAAGAATACAACTGGCAAAATTACTGCGTTAGTCAAAACGCAGATAGGTCATTTCAATTAATCCAGTTTCGCAAAACATTTTTCCTTTACTGGATGAATTGCGCTTTCTACACTATGAAATGCTTACTTTCTTTATTAACTTGTTTCTAAGGCTAGTGATGAATAGTGGATCGTTGAAAAGTACAGATAAATGTACCATACATATTTCACATAAAATTATGATTTTAGAACAATCCTGTTTTTCACAACACTGATCAGGTAAGCATGCTTAACTCAGTATCGCTATAATTCAGTTCATTTAGACAATAGTAAAAATCTAATGGAACATCCAAAAACTTGAATTCCACAAAAATGTTTATTACTTTTAGAAATTATTTTAAATTCTCAAATAAGTAACAAGAGAAATAAACTACATTTTTCATGCAATGATAGCTTATCATTCTTCATATCTATATAGGGCATCGATTCAGGATTTTTAATGTACATAAATATGACTTGTATAACTTTTTAATATGTCGAATAGTGCATGTAAATAGCTATACGGTTCCTCCAGTACAATAAGTGATCCGAACATTGCAAGCATGACTCATTTTACATATATACAATTATATATATATATATATATATATATATATATATATATATATATATCATTTCAGTTACACAAAAGTCAAGTGACTAATGTTTCACTGCCATATAAATATATATATATATATATATATATATATATATATATATATATATATATATATATATATATATATATATATATATATGTATGTATATAGGTAAGATTAAATTATATGTTGTCAGTATAAACGCAATTGATCATCTAGACCGCTTCCATCCTCATTAACCACTAATAAAGATCAGTGAGATACTTTTTGTCGCGGAGAGCTAATAAATATATGCAATTATGTATTGTGTTGCGCACCTAGTAACAAATTAGTTCAGTTGTGACCAGATGGATAAACCATACAGCATGAACAGAAAGTATAATCTCGTGCACATTCGTTTCGTGCTTACTAGCGACTCATCATTAGGGGCCGGTATTACGCACTTTATTCACTATATATTTGGGAAAAGAATGTGGGGAAAATAAGAAGGTACAATCTCCTATAAGAATGTTTAAGCCTACATTAGTGAGGCAAACTTCAAATAAAGTTTTTGACAATACGATTTCAAAGCTATCGCACTACACACACACACACACATATATATATATATATATATATATATATATATATATATATATATAGTCTTTAATGGGTACCAACACTGTGGCTATTGTGCCAGTACACGATACCAACATTATGGTACCGAAAGGTACATGGTACTAACACTATGATTGCCGGGTTAGTGCATGGATTTCAATGTACGCTAAAGTCCACCAAAATTTAGAATTACAACTATTTCTGAAAGCCTGTTACTCCAGAAAATCCATACACTCTGGTCTTGATCAATATCAATTATCACATTTCGCGATGTCATTCCCTTATATATGTAACAGCTAGATATTGTTTGTGGCGGGGAACTAATATATATGCAATTATGTATGACGTGTTGCGAACCTAGTAAAATATTAGTTCAGATATAGTCAAAAGGATAAACAGCATAAACGGAAAGTATAATCTCGCGTACTTTCGTTTTATGCTTACTGGCGACTCGTCAGTAGAAGCCGGTATTACGCCCGTCACCCACTACTTATTCGTATAGGTGATTGTACCGTCAAAATTTCCCACATTCTTCGCCCAAATATATAGCGGGTAAAAGGCGTAATACCGATCCTGCTGATAAAGTCGCCAGTAAGTACGAAACGAATGTGCAAGAGATTATACTTTCCGTTCATGCTGTCTTTGGTTTATCCTTCTGATCATAATAGAAATAATTTGTTACTAGGTGCGCATAACCTTATATATAATTGCATATATATTAGTTCGCCACAAACGGTATCTAACTGTTTCTTAGCTTGTTTTTGAGTATTATTAGTCCTCATTTGTTATTTGATGAAGCTATATATATATCACGGGATTGTCAATAATAAATACACTTCTTTAAATTGTTTGGTAGTTTATGACAAATATCCGTCTCATTTATGTAAACAATCGCATAGCAGCCAAACTACGATCAGTTGTATGTAATAATCCATAATGACCATCTGATTACGGCGGAACATGGCTAACTCTAAAAGAAACACGTTGCGCGACAGAGAATAGATTATTTACCTGATTTTCGGATTGCGTGCCGAATTGTTTGAATCCACTTTTATCATGATGACAGTGGATTCAAACAATTCGGTACGCAATCCGAAAATCAGGTAAAAAATGGCTAACTAACGCAATGCATATCCAAGGTACGAAAATTAGATACGAGATTCTCACCCAAATTAGTCTCGCATACAACGTACATAACAGGCAAATTAGGCTGCACAACTTCTATGCAGTCACGAATAATAGCTTTTTTCAGCTTTGGCAACATTTATATAAATTATACAAATAAAAACGATTAACTGCACAAGTGGTGACTACATAACTTTAAATAAAACTATGTTATTCGACTGGCTAGTTAAAATTAAATTGGCATTTATATGAAGCTCGCAAATTTTATTTAAATAAATTTTATCAGCACTGGCGCAATGATTATTTGGCTAAGACATTCAGTTATTGGCCAAAAATAGCTAAACGTCACCTAGTTGTTTTCTGTACAAATGCCACTAAACAGTGGGCAAGCACGGCAGACTTAACATAAGATTTACTATAACGCCTAAGCAAAGAGACAGTAGACAAGCGTGGGAAACCATTTTGCTTTATAAATCGGTCATGCAGAACCTACAGCTAGAAAGTCTAGATCTATATAGTTGATATTTGACAGATTACTAGATTTATGACAGACCTCATGCAGATTTTCCTTTTATTACTTGATATATCAAAGGACGTAGTGGCATTGACGTAAAAACCATATCTAATATAATTAATATAGATAACAGCCATCTTTATCATCATAATTATAATCGTAATAGACATCAATATATCAGCATTAAAAGGCGGAAACTTCACTGTTGCATAATTATGAAAAATGCTCCCAGTTATGTATGGGAGAAGAATAAAACAAATTTTTCATTCTCTTAGTATCAGCTGATCGGGGCGCTCATGGCCGAAACCTCTTTATTCAGCCTAATCTTGTAATTCGCGTCCGCCATGATTTTTCAAATTTCAACATCATTAAGTTAACACAAAGAATGAACTATGCGGACAAGCCAAACTCGCCCCCTCACATAAGTCAGGAAGGCTGTATCGCGAAAATACCTACACAGTTCATGTTATGGTTGACGGAAAAAATAGCTCTGACCACTATAAATGGTTATTGTAGTGATCTGCGACAACCAAAACACAGGTAAAAATATTATGGGGCTGGCGACAACAGTTTTAATGCGTATGTATTGTTGTTTATTCTAATGATATGATGCCGGTGCAGCTAACTTTAGTCCCGAAGAAATTTTTACGACTCACGCTATTCACAGCTAACAAGATAGTGAGCAGCTATTTCTATATTTTTATAGTGCTAACCCTACGCACATGAAAGTTTCACATATGCCTTTAATTCGATTGCTCTGTAGATCATTAATACCTCTGCTAGTTCCAGAGTCGCGTCAAAAGCAAGGTAGATATTATTTGACAGGACAGAACCCGTTAAAATAAAAAACTACCCAATGAGGCGGTAAATGACTCGTTCGTCTATCAGGAAGAGGTCTACGTGCGCATAATAGTTTATCGTTGAAAACTTGGTGCGATACGACATAGAACCAAGCCCAGTGGTAATTTTGTTGCAAACTTCTAGTGTAATAATCTTATTTTTCTCAATTTTCAGAGGTAACTGCTAGGTTTTTCTTATTTAAGCGATGATACAATGAAAACGCAAGGTAGTTTTATTGCTGTTGTTGCTTTTACTTGAAGTTTACTTCGACATAATGTCGTAAAGGTCTAGGTTGCATCATTACTGCGCATTCACAAATCAATCGTCCATAACATTTTTTGTTTAAAATTAGCTATTACGTCACTCTAAAACTTAAAAATGATAATTTATGGTTATGTGGCATTGAAGTTATTAAATGCTTTTGTATTGATGTATGTGATGATGATACATAAATGGACACCAATCTCCAACACAGCCAGCCATTCACTATGCCTCCCAACGAAATGGATGGATAGCATAACAATGTAAAAGTTCAACTACGAAACTGTAAACTTTGCATTTCCATTTGTTGTTCTCCTTAGGCCCGTAGCCAAAGATAATTTCGTCACAACAAACAGATGATCTTTAAAAGAACCTTTACTTTACTATTTTAATAAAATTACCTTATCTTATTAAGAGCTTTTAGCATATTTGTATTGCACAATTAGCATTTAGTATCAAATGGATAAGAATAGAATGAGAGCAAATGTTTCAAAAGTAGAGATAACATTTTGGCTGCCGAAGTAAATTTTTTCCACTTGTGCTTCAAGGACAGATTCTCTAGCGAGATAACGCTTATCTCTAGGTGGAAGACTAACTTGGAATAATACAAACAATCCATTTCCTGGAGAATGGGCAACCTCAATTGGTTATATAAAATTCACACCCTGGTCATTAGTAGAAAACAGATGTGATGGTTACAGGGTAACGACGCAGCAGTTTTTAAAGAATTATATATTGCTGGTATGGGTGATTAAATGATAGCTTTCTCTGTAGTTCATCCATGTTCGTTAGGCATATGATGCCAAGCATATGTTAAACCTTCCAGATCATACTGATTGATTTTAATATCATTGTTCGCGGTATCTATTAAGTACCAGCAAGATTAATGGCAGCGTTGCCCATCTTGCAGAATATAAGGCAAGTTAATCAATTGTCAAAATCATAGCAAAAGTAACCAGGGTTTGAATATACGAGTATATAGAAACTTAATTGTCCATTTGACAAGGGTAAAAGCACCAGAAATCTAATCAGCAACGAGGTGTCTATGATTACTCTCTTCGTTCAATAAAAGTATAAAAATGTACCCTTCGGCTATAGCAATCGGATAGAAAGAATAAATAAAATACCTACTCATTGTTTTCGCTCACAGAAAAAGGTTCAAATAAGAAAAAATCAATTTTATCAGATACTGCTTCCTATTGGAAAAGATACTTTCATACAAACTAACATAAACGAAAATTAATCTCAAAATTTTTACCAATAGACTCGGACTAAATAACCAATAAATCATAGCTCTCTACAGAATTACACCAACATCAGGAATTGACACTTTACTGTTATGTATTCATGAAATTCATAGTTATTTGTGAGGCGGAAATGAACACTAGGTTGCCGGTTTCTTATGGGGGAGGAAAGACATTTTATTCTGGACTCGCTTTATTGGCCTATCGAGTTTAAAAAACCCTAACAACGATCAATTCATGAAGGCAAACAATCCATAACAACAACAGTAGGATCCACTCTATTTGCACAGAAATCACGTAGTTGGACAGCTTATAAATAATTCTTTAATTGGTTTTGGCGCACCTAGTAACAAAGTCAACATAACAAAAGATACATACATCCTTCAACTTCGAATTCGGTGCCCGGTGGATACTAGTCTACAATGAAGACAATACAATTCTTTAAATTAACTTTAGAAATGGTCAATTAATGTAGACCAAACGGACAATGCAATCTATGCCAACGGTAAAGTCTCAATTTCACCCAGTCAATCAGTGCAAAGAACGCTGAAAAATCATGACTTGATCAAAAAAATTACACAACCAAATAGCTTAGTATGATGGCGAGAGTTATACTTCGATACTAAGTATGTTGCTTTTCCAATCGCCCATCCCCAGTACTGTTGTTATAGCTAGTGTACATGAGCATGACAAACAAAATAAACAACGAATTCGACTGGATAAATACTTGCATTCCTATATTAGAGGCCAAGGTCATGATTCGACTGGACAGAGCTCACAGATATTCAGTAAAGCAATTTAAAAAGATAAATGTCCAATTAAAATAACAAATGCTTAGCCTAATCAAGTTAATTCCATGACACACGAACTTACGCTCCGCTGACAATATCTTGACGAACTTGAAGACAGAGATAATATCGCGTCAGGTCGTCTTTCACCAGATTCATATCAAACGGATAGAATTTCACTTGAAACTCGAATTGCCAAAGGCTTTCTAAATAAAAACATTTATCAAAATAACGAAATTAATAAATAAAAGACAAAATTCATCATCATGCAGAGCCATACAAAATCCAAGTGACTAATGTTTCACTTCCATATAACCATTCCTAGTGAGGATGGTTTGTATTCGGAGTTTTCCTTCTCTTAGATAGTCTGCCAACCAAGGCTGATGAACAGTATCTGTCCAGACGCTAATCACCAGTTTCCTTCTGCAGCCGAAATACATAATTTCATTCAGTTAATATATAGGTTAAATTAAATCAGATATTTTTCGGTAATGTAAATCTCATTGTTAAATGTGTTTGACGAAATGAGAACAGGTAACATTAGGCAAGCAAAATAAGAAAATACACCAGATATCTTCCCACTTCATTATTTCAAGCCAATTCTTTAATTAGCAATTCTTTCCCGTCAACAACATGCATAATCTGTGTAATTGATAATAAAATAGACTTGTTAGTCACATACATGCATACATAAACCGAGATCTGGTCCTTCAAAACAGTGGGTTCCAGAGGAGCCGATGTCAATACAGCACTTATCTGGGTCTCATGGCTGAATCGTTTTCCGTTAGACTGGCACATATTTGCGCGAAATCAAGTAGTTTTTTCTTAGCGAAGATAAAGTGCGCCACGATCGACCAAGAGGTGGTTGGCCTACCCCTCCTGCGGCTCCAGCCATCCACCGATGTTCTCTTGACGGCCTGGTGTGAAGGATGTGCAATGGACCTACGCAACCAATGCCTCAACCAGCGCAATCAACGTTCCAAAAGACGAATCTATGTTGATGGTACATCAAAGAGCAGCCGTGTAGAGGTAGTCGGCTCACCAATTTTTAATTTGAGTAATGCCCTATAAAGCGAAGTTGGCAATAACCTAAACCAGGTCAAGCGAATAAATCCACCAAAAAAGCTTGTTATGCACTGATAACTGTAATCCCTTTTTGGAAAGCGAACTCTTAATAAATCAATTAAAATTGTTCACATATGGATTCGAACAGAATATTGGTACTACTACTGGGAACGATGTGATTTTTGTTGAAATTATAAATTTATTTTGTCAAGCGAAGATAACGACGGGATTCTGGTTCAACATTCCTATTCTTTTCGTAAGGGTAATCTTATGATCGTGGAATCTCTTTCTCTCGAATACAATATAACACAAGGGCGCATCAAGCAATCGAATATATGTACAGATAATCACGATCAAAGTTTGCGAATAGCGCAACAAGAGAAATTTGTTCGCTTTGACTAGGATGGAAATCCTCTGGAGTGCCGACCAAACAACAGTTAGACTAGCTGTCAAGCGTTGAGTAACAAAATAAGAAACTTCTGTATGATTAATGTTAAAGATGGAGAAATAACAGTTTACTACCAATTTTTGTTTAAATACTATGGTAAATTATTGTTAAAATAGAATCAACACCGAATTTGAGGAGTAACTATCAACACGATTCATAGGAAAATGAAGAATAAAAATTCTCCCACTGCTATCTTGTTAAATGAGTTGCCATAAAAGGCTGACGAGCATCTTTTGCCTGCGGCACCACGTTGAGAATTTCCGGTGACAGACATTCTTTTGCGGCTCGAACCTGAATTCCTCGTTTCTCACACTTGCTCCAAAACCGACATTACCAATTTAACAGCGAATTAAAACTGAAAACGAGTTTTCAGATAAAACTGGATGTTTATAGCCCAGTAGGATAAGCAAGCTTCGTGCTACAATTATAGACACGAATGTCTGTAACTCGCTGGTCCTCCAACCATAAATTTCCTCAGTTTCAGACCAAAAACTCACAAAATATTATGCCTAAATTCCACAATAAAAATGGAAACAGCAGCATTGCAATAATTCGCGTAGTCTCACAGAATAATATAGTCGTTTTTTTAAATTAAATAAGTCATCCGTGGATTCAAAAGCTATTAACTTCAAGGTAGTGGCCGTTCGCATAGCGTGGAAAAACTAATTTAAGTTCCATACACAGAGAAGTTCGGCATTCTTTTGAAATAATAATAAAGCAATTTCCCATCATCGTTTTGTCATAAGTACCGAACTCATCGGTAGTAGTCTGAACACAAGCCCTCATAGCAACAGTAAGTTCCATCATCATCGTATAATCATGTAAAATATGATGGTGATAATGGACTTAACCGTTCGTGTGATGGCATTTGTCCTTAAGGCCCGTTGGGATATACAGTTGGTGAAAAGTGCTGTCAGAGTTTTTCATTCCACACTCAATCCTCCTATGGAAATGAGACATCTAATGTTTAATTACTGAAACCTCAGTATATTATGCTGGTGTAATGCTGTGAAGTCGTAGTAGGACTGGGGTGTTCATGAATCGAAATATTGACCATTTGTTAAAGTCACAAAATCAGTTAAAGCACCATTGGACTTCCAAAACGCAGTTATAAGTTCTTATTCAATCTAGCTATGAATAACCTTTTTAAGTGGACCGTTGTTAATACACATTTCCAGTAAGCCAGTCACGATCTGCAAAAAAATATATTATAAAAGCAAAGAAAGTATAACCTTAAAACTAAACTATAGTCTTTGCCGTCTATCTATGAGATCAAGGGTTCGGCCCTAAAAGGCAGTTCCTAAATAGAATTAAGGACTGTCGCGGCTAGTATTCGTACCCGCGATCATTACATGAATTAAAGGTGCAGTTTTGGCTTGCATTCGTCGAACCTACATTCGTAGAACTTAGAAATACAGCGAAGGCATTCTCGGGTGCCCAAAAATCGGATACTCTGGACAGATTTTGCTAGCCAGTCATGAGTAGAAACTCATTTAAGGACAGAAGAACCTATTAGTTTTTAACGGCTCACATAAATATGAATTTTATTTCATAATAATGAGGCAGTTAAACATTATATTTTTTAAATTGGTTATCGTTTATGATAGTATTGACGCGTCATTGGACTTCACTTTCTGTAGGCATATATACCGGTTCCAGAACTATATAAATGCATATATTATAATGCTTATCGATCATGAAAATTTTACATGGTAAATTTAAAGATATCATAGTTGACGCAAATTTAAGTTGACCGATGTTAAATATTTTGCTGAAATAGCAGCAAGGTAAAATATTCACGACTCTTTAAAATGATATATTTTCATTTATTATTCTACACAGCGTCTGTGCGTAAGTATAAACTGCTGTTACTATGGGAGAAATTACCACTCACAGTCCAAATACACCAAAACCAGGGGAAGAAACCAGCACAAAATAACAAATACCAAACATCAAATCAGTAACATAATACCCCCTCTATTTCTATAAAATATCACAAATCTCCAAGTCCCGACGATCAGTTTCTGGCCTTATCCAAGGATTGTGGAAGCATTATTTGTAGAGCCTTAGCTAATCTTTTTCTTACTATATGGAATTAAGAGATCGTGCCGGTTGCTTGAAATGAGTCGGCCATCATTACTATCTTCAAAGCTAGCGTGGCCATCTGCAACCTTCGCTACTTATGGAGAAACACGAGTATCTCATTCTGCCTCAATATTAGAACTTATAATGTATCAGCACGTGCAGTTTGGATATATGCTAGTGGAACTTGTTCCGTAATGATCGAAGACTTTAGACTCTTAGAGACCTTCGATCACAGTTGTTTAAGAGTGACCGTAATAGCAAATCTACCGTCCTTTGCCAAATATTACTCAATCGATTCTGTAGGAAGAACTGATCTTAGTTGGAACATCAACGCTACTGATATTTGGTTCATTAGAGCCGGATAAGACGCGTACAGAAATTCGATAACTGATTTTTTGAGAAGCATAGCTATCATATCAACAAATAAGCAAAGATAACATCCGTAAGCATATTTCTGGAGTAGCCAAAAAATATTCCATCAATTGCACTGACTCGGTCACATTAGCGTAAGAAAAAAGACGAACAGATTCAGACTTGGAAGAATTAGCTCAAATGATTTAGAGCCAATTTTTGTAGTATAGGACACGTTCGTCCATCAGAATGGCGTTCACTTGCAAATCATAGTTCGTGGTTGGAAACTCTACGCAATATAGAATCGAATCGAGCTCAATGGCGATCTTCTCGCAGATTACCATCTTAAGTTTCCTTTAGTAGCAGTAACTGTTTCTTTAAGAAACGATACAGTAAAAACCGCAAGGAATCTGTACTGTCTATGTTTCTTCAACTTAAATCTGACTTGGCCATAATGGGTTCCCTCATTTCTGTGTTACCTAAGTAACTATCTACATCTGAATTAAAACCTCTCCTTAATAAATAACTATATCAACACATTTTGCTTGCATTAAATTATTATTTTTGGCTTTTGCAATTGATATGTCTAAATATTCGTGTTATTGTAATGTATTCAGAAGCATTTTAATTTTCTTACTATTACGTAGTATTTGAGCATTAGTTATTAAATGTTGTTGTATTGCTGTGGATAATGATTATGATGATAAGTGTCAGGTTTAAATATCTTTAATAGAAGTCTGAATTAAAATCGAACCGAAGTGAACGGACCATGTTCTTTCATTTGCGTTTATTTACAGGTAAATACATGATAGTGCATAACTTGTCATTAAGAGACATGACATTCAAGATATGAGGATGGAAAATGAGGTTCAAACATCGAACTAGTAGAATGAAAATAATCTCAAATCTATCAAAATGTCAAAAGATGAAATTTAACAAGCAAACATCAATCGTCAAAGTCTAATGATGTTTAAGTAATCTACTGTTTTAGAAAATATTGAAGTTAGTCTACGTATGTTGCAGGTTATAGACCAAAGTTATGTTTTATTGCGCAATAATTGCTAATAATTATTTTAAACTTGGCTAATTGTAAATAATGACTAAACCCATAACGGTATCATCAGCTTTACAGTATAGACAAGCAACTGCCAATTACACACAGAGATATATATCTTTTAGCATCATTAGATGATGGCGGGAAATTGACTAACGGTCTATAAATTAACAAAAAGTATGGACACCGGAAAAAATAAGTGAATGAAGAATTTTTGAAAAAATACTTACTTCCAAGCTGTTTATGAATGCGCTGTTGAAGATTGAGCCAAAACTAAAACGAGAAAAATTAAACAAGGGAACAAGTGTAGAATATTACAACTATATAGTGCATGAAGAAGAGCCAATAAAAATGAAAGCAAAACAAGATGAATGAATCATATATGTATTAGAAAATAAATATGAACAGAAAAATCTATTCATGCAACCTCTCGAACTGGCGTGTGAAATTCAATGATCTATTACATCTCTCTAAGCCTTCTCAATGTCGCGAACAAAGGTCTGAACACAGGATTGCAGGTCGACAACCCCTTCTATGTGTTCAACTATCAAACGGAGGTACCTCGGTAGCTGGGAAAGCGCGATGATATCACATCAGATAATGATTATGCATATGCTAACGACGTTCCATAACAAGATGCGAGGAAAGAATATAAGTGATTTACCCCTAAATTTAATTTTTGGCCAATACGACCGGACGCACAGCAGAAAATGCTTTCTATGTGTAGATATTACTGAAAAGTGCCAAATTAGGACCGAACTGATATAGAATATTCATTGAATATGATATTGTACACAAAATTTATTTCAACACATTAAAACATAAAATTAGATCCGCCCATCGCTTCTCTAGAGAGCAGTTTTATGAAACATCTAAAATGAATAGTTGGAGCTTAACGTAAAAACCGAAAGCCGTACGAATCCACATGAAAGAACGACTAAAAAGCGTTAGGTGCTTTTATGCGGAGAGCTATTATATATGCAATTGTGTATATGGTGCTGTGCACCTAGTAACAAATTAGTTTAATTATGACCTGTAGCCATAGAAATTCCGGCTTGACGACCGGCGGGCTCAAGCTAGTCGACCCGGGATTGGTAACATGAACCTTGCCGGGCCATAAAGGGACAGCCATCATCCCGTTTCATGTGAAGCCTCGAGTTTGATCTAACTGCACTGTAACGTTTTGTTAAATGTGTAGTGACGGAATGAGAGCAAGCGTTCCAGACGTGAGAGGCAAGTTTCGGCTGCTGATGGAGACTCTGGCCACTGGCATCTGGGCAGATAGTGCTCATCAGCTTTGGTTGGCAGACTATCTAAGAGAAGGAAAACTCAGAATAAAAACCATCACTAGGAATGGGCGACCTAGTTTTCTTTTACAGTCCACATATAACCATGACAAGTACAACTTACAATAATTACATACTGCATCGGCCGTCGCGCAGTATAAAAAGGGTCGCCTTATCTGCTGAGCCGTGCAGGGTGGATAAGCGAAAACAGGCTACTGCAGGCAACTCCAACTCTATCTTCGATTCTGCGTCCTTTCCTTCCCCTTCCTCTTCTCAATCTTACAATAACACTCTTTTAGATACTATAAATATGGTTGGTTTAGATCATAACACTGAGCCCAATACTAGGTTGCCAAATATCGAAAATGGTTCTTGTAGACGATCATTCATTAAACCTAAGTTAGGTTTTAACTTAGGCGCATTTAATGTGCGAACATTAAAACAACTTGGACAGCAAGAATCTCTTGCTCGTACGTTGGATAAATTAGAAATCGACATATGTTGCGTATCTGAAACCAGAATACAGGATCCTACGTGTATTACAGAACTAGTTGCACCATCCCTATCTACGCGTTATTGGCTTCGAACATCTGGTTCCACAGAGTCCTCTCAAGCCGGTAAATGGGGCGTTGGTATTGCCCTTAGCGCGCGAGCTGAAGCTTGCTTAATTGAATGGATCCCTTTAAATAGTCGATTGTGTGCGGCACGTTTAAATACATCTACTAAAATCAAAGCAAAAACCGTTATCATCGTTGCCTCTTCGTTGTATCTGCATATGCTCCTACCGATTGCAGCACAGAAGAAAGCAAGGACGCTTTTTACTCCGAATTAAGCTCCTTACTAAGTAAAGCACGAAGTTCGGATATAGTCCTGGTTATGGGTGACATGAATGTTCAAGTTGGTCGCTTAAGCAACACAGAATTTCATTTAGGTGGAAGATACACTCTAAGCTCGACTCGCAATGATTATGGTGAACAGCTTTTGGATAGCTGCGCTGAACATAGACTATATTTAAGTAGTAAAAATTTCAGACGTAGTGTTAAACGTTGTGCTACAAGGCGTCCTCCAGCACCCGGACAACGGTGGACTCAAATAGATCATGTAGCAATTAGTTATAGATGGCGTGGTTGCATGAAAATATTCTTAAGGCTAATCTAACTGGTCTGAATAGCGAAAATCCGAATATACTTTGGTCCAAGATAAGTTCCACTATGAACAATGCACGACATAGCAGGCCCCCGTAGAAATAATCACTGGCTCTCTGTAAAATCTATGGAGATACTCGAAATAAGGCGCCAAATTCCCCCTGGCTCAAATCATAATAATACCCGTCGCAATATAAGGCGCCAACTTAAGCGCAGTCTAAAAGGCGATCTAGAAAACTTTTGGAGCAGAAAGGCTGAAGAAATGGAAGTAGCTTTCGCATCATGTTATAGTCACTGTTTGTTCCAACTTATCCGCGCAACAGGTCCGTGAAAATTAAAAGTTAGTGAAACTATAAATGATAGTAACAACGATTTAATAACCGATAAAATAAGTCGTCTTGAAACGTGAGCTGAACACTAGAAATCAATTTTCTCGGCCACCCGCATCAGTTCTGATTCCCGAAAGCATATCTGCATCAACAGTGTGGAATGTTAGTCCCGAAGAACCATCCGAGTTAGAAGTACGCAATGCAATTCAATCGCTTAAACGCCACAAAGCCGAAGGCCCCGATGATGTGCTTCCAGGATTGTCTAAGGATTGTGACGATATAATTTCAGGAGCGTTGACCAAACTTTTTCATACTATATGGAATGAGGAAACCGTACCACTTGACTGGAATGAGTCGACCATCATTCCCATCTTCAAAAAAAGGCAATCGTAATTCGTGCGATAACCATCGTGGTATAAGTTTGACTTCGGTCGTATCAAGGTTATTTGCTTCGATTATCCTACGTCGTCTTAGCGCTTCACGTGAATCCCAAACAAGAGAAGAACAGGCCGGATTCCGCACCGGACGAGGTTGTATAGATACTATTTTTACGTTAAGGCAAGTTCTTGAACAGAGACATTTATATTACCGTCCCACAATAGCCGTCTTTCTAGACTTCAAGTGTGCATTTGATTCGGTGTATCGCAATTTTTTATTACATATCTTGTCGAAAAGCGGTGTGCCCACTTAATTTGTTAATATTATACGAGCTCTCTACACAAATACTTCTGGTCGCATTAAGGTTTACAACGAATTAACGCATAACTTTACAACCAACAGTGGTGTTCGTCAAGGTTGTCCACTTTCCCCATTTTTGTTTAATTTTGTAATCGATGCTATTATGAACAACAATCTCTCACACATTCACGACGCTGGAGTTGAAGTTCTCCCGGGAGATAAACTAGACGATCTTGACTATGCGGACGATATCGTACTATTATTCGACAATCAGCATGCTGCCCAGATCACCTTAAATAGATTAACAGACGTTGTTCCGTCTTTCGGTATGAAATTCGCACCCTCTAAATGTAAGATACTGTTACAGGATCACCCACAACTCACTCCAACGTTGCGACTGCAGAATGAAGATCTTGACATAGTCGAAAGGTTTACATATCTTGAGAGCTCTATCAATAACATAGGCAATATGTCCGACGAGGTGAGAATACGGATCGCGAAAGCTAGAGTAGCTTTCTCGAACCTTCGTCATTTATGGAGAAACGCGAATATTTCACTTTGCCTTAAAGGTCGTGTTTACAATGCATCTGTACGCGCAGTCTTACTATACGCTAGTGAAACTTGGCCTCTTAAAGTTGATGATCTGAGACGCTTACAGGCATTCGATCATCGTTGTTTGAGAAGTATAGCACATGTTGGTTACCAACAACGAATAACTAACGTTGACATCCGTAGACGTATTTTTGGATCTGACAATAAATGTCCGTCTTTAGAAAAGCAAATAAGGCTCTATCAACTTCGTTGGCTCGATCACGTTTTGCTCTCATTCCGATTGCCCAATAGAGCTCTGTTCTCTCATCCAGCACCAAATTGGCGTAAGAAACAAGGTGGGCAGATTTTGACATGGCAGAAACAATTAGTCACTTACATCCAAATTGGGTAGTATAGGATCCACTCGTCTGCCGGGATGGGGTCCTCGTGCACATCACAGTTCTTGGTTAGAAACCCTTAGCGATATGGCAGCGAATCGAGCTCAGTGGCGATCTTGTTGCAGATGTATAGTAGAATCATCTTCGTAACTTTCTTTTCTTAGTAGGGCAAAGTTAGCTGCGAGGTTCGGTCTGTTTATGACGTGATACGGTGAAATCCGCAAGGAAGCTGTGTTGCTGATGTCGCCTTGCCCGAATGCTAACTTGGCCATAATGGTGTTGTGGAGAGGTTTCGTTTGCTTCATTTCTGTGTGTTATTCTGATAAATTTACTCATAGTAGCAAGGTTTTCCTTCTTTCTCTATCCCTCTCCCTTTCTCGTAGATCTCAATATTTTATCTAAAATTCACTTATATACTCTTTTTTTCACTCCTTATGGTTATATGGCAGTGAAACATTAGTCACTTGACTTTTGTGTGGCTGGAAATGATGATGATGAATTATGACCAGAAGGATAAATCAATGTCAGCATGAACGGAAGTTATAATATCATGTGCACATTCGTTTCGTGCTTACTGGCGACTCATCAGTAGGAGCCACTATTACGCCATATACCTAATAGATATTATGCTCGAAATATATATTATATATAGCGAGCAGGCATTGAAGTTACATTGTTGAAGTCTTAATATGAAGTTTGCTCCACTACTGTACGTTTAAACATTCGTATAGGGTGTAATACCGGCTCTTACCGACGAGTCACCAGTAAGCACGAAATGAATGTGCACGAGATTATACTTTCCGTTCATGCTATCTTTGGTTTAGCCTTCTGGTCATAAGTGAACTAATTTTTTACTAGGTTTGCAACACCTAATACGTAACTGCATATATATTAATTCTCCGCCACAAACAGTATCTGACTGTTGGTACCCTTAACAGTCTCAATGTAAATACAGTGAGATGGCTTTGAAGTCGCATTGTCGAAGACTTTATGGGAAGATAGCTCCTCTACTTCAGATATGCATATTCGTATAGGAGATTGTACCGCCCTATGTTCCTACTAGAGAAGAAGAGGCCGCATTCCACTCAGAATGAGGTTGTGTAGCTAATATTTTTACGTTAATGAAAGTTCTTGAGCAGTGACATATATCGCCCTTCTATAATTACTATCTTCCTACACTTTAGTTTATGGCAATGATATCTTCTAAATTTTGTCGAAAAGTGTTATTCCCACTAAATATGTAAATATCATATGCGCTCTCTGAACAAAAACTGGCACATTAAAAATATACAACAAATTAACACACAACTATCAGCAGTGGCATTTTCCAAGGCTGTCCATCGTCTCCGTTTTTGTTTAATTTTATAGTAGACGCGGCTACGAACAATACTATTCCATACATTCAGGATGCATGGAAACCTTGCGCGATAAGGCAACATTTCAATATCATTTCCGCATGTAACGTGGTGGTGTTTCATATAGACAGATTGTGGTTGGTAAGTATGATTTCATTAAAAGAAACCAAACAGCTTAAAGTAAAGATCAATCCAATGGTAGTTAACCAGTCGGCGAACAACATTGCAAAAATACCGTCAGTCACACGTACTGATGCCTTTTGATCTTTCATGATCACCATCAGAGTACTACAGTAAAACCATTAGCGAAAATCAAACTACAATGCATATATATGGAAAGCAAAATTAGATATGCGGTTCTCACCTCCAGTGGTCTCGCATAAATTGTAACTGACTGGAAATGTCGGCTGCTCAATTTCTATGCAGTCACGAACATTAACCGTTTGTAGCTTTCGCCGCACACACATATATAGGCAATACAATTAAACGAACATTGATTGCGCTGGCGGTGGTAACAATTCTTTAAATTAAGTTTGCTAGCTTGAAGTAAACACCATCTCCAATGTAATTAACCATTTCTCGGACAACACAGTGAATCTACTGTCAGTCACACGGATCTACAACCAATTAAATACTAATAGGTAGGTCTTTACTTCAAGCTCGCAAACTTGATTTAAAGAATTATATTTATTGTACGATGTATTCGTACTAAGGCCGCGGGCCGCATTTCGGATTGTTAATAAATAACGTATGCATCGCAGAGAAATATAACATCATTTGTTAACAGACTATAGGAAGCCGTGAAGACAGTAAGAAGTTGAAAAACATTCATGACTGACGAACTTACCCAATTGTTCGTTTTATTACGATAGGTGATGCCGAAATATTCAACCTCCTGGAGACTTAGTTCTGCACAAACCTCATCAAGAAGTTGTTGACCATATGCCACTTTCTGTACCAATAATTAAAAAAAACATTATTATTCAGGTCTACGGTAAGTCTGGCCGAAATATTTTATCAAAAGAAAACTACTGGAACAAAACGCAGATCAGGTAATTTCAATTAATCCAGGTTCGCAAATAATAACTTCCTTCAAATTAAAGGATATTTTGCTCTTGTCAAGCCTTTGAATAATACATATATTTTTTATTATATATAGAAAGCATTTAATAACAAAACTTATGTTGATTTCGCTTTATTCAAAGATCAAAAAAATACAAAAAACGGAGAAAAGCATTCGTACATACAACAAAAAGCAAAGTGAACAGCTATTCAAAACGCAACACACCAATAAAAGAATAACCCGATCTCAGACTTCACCATGTAACACAAGAAATAAACCTTTACGCACACTGGCACACCTGAATTTTAACTCATAGATAAACCCGTAAAAAGCAAAAAAACTGAAAAGCAAACTAGTTTCCATCCACTTAATCAAATGAAAGCCAAGAACGTACATAAATGAAAAATTTTAATGTAAACTATAATATTCTCTAAATAAGTATCCACAATAAACATACACATTGGTATTTAATATGTTCTCTTCCTAATATATATACCGTGTTAATGTAATTAAAATTTTAAAGCAAACTGGCTTCAGAATAAAACTTGTGTCTACAATTATCTAGTTTGTTATAAAGCACACAAAGCATAATGCATGAAAAAGTCAATTAATGATTATATAGCAAGCAAACTAGACATATCTGACTACATTATTTATTTGTTCACGATTGTTTGCCAACAACGCGAAAGAAAAAAGACACGTGTGAAACAGTTAATAGAGCACAGCAGCGTATAAACGCTGTTGCTGTATGCATTTCTTGTAACAAAAACTTTCTAAATAGTCATTAAATCTCCCAACGGAGTCATTATACAACAAGCCAACAGGACGTGACACGCTAAGTGGATAATATTAAAAGCAATTAAGAAAATGAAATGCTGAATGTCATTGCGTAGCTTGCAACGTTTCAAAATATATGAAATTAATTGACTAAAATTTAATAAACCGGATCATGTATTAGGTGTTGTGCAACTAGTAACAAATTAGTTCAGTTGTAACCAGAAGGATAAACCATAGACAGCATTAACGGAAAGTATATTCTCGTGCACATTAGTTTCGTACTGACTGGCGAGTCATCAGTAGGAACCAGTATTACCCACTATATATTTAAGAGAGGAATGTGGGAAAATAGGAAGTTACAATCTCCTATACGAATATGTAAACTTGCATTAGTGAGGCTAAATTCATATAAAGTCTTTGGCAATGCGACTTCAAGGTTAACTCACTATACATAATATCTGTCGAGTCTGTAAAGGGTACCAACACTATGGCTATTGTGTCAGTACCCGATACCAACATTATGGTACCGAAAAGTTACATGGTACGAACACTATGGTTGCCGAGTCGACACATGGTCCCAATACAATGAATTTAACCAAAATTGAGAATTAAAACTATTTCTGAACACCTGTTAGTTACTCCAGCAAATCTAAACTGTGGCCTTGATCGATATCAGTTATCGCATTTCGCGGTAATCATAACACCATTCCATTAAATATATAACAGTTAGGTACTGATTTTAAATGCAATGTATGTAATTATGTATTAGGAGTTGCGCACCTATTAACAAATTAATTCAAATATGAACAGATAAACCAGGACAACTTTACTCACCTCAATATATAGTTGGTAAAGGACGTAATACCGGCTCCTACTGAGGAGTCGCCAGTAAGCAAGAAACGAATGTGTACGAGATACTACTTTCTGGTCATATTTGAACTAATTTGTTACCAAGTGCGCAACACCAAATTAATAATTGCATATATTTAGTTCTTCGCCAAAAGCAGTACCTGTTATATATTTAATGAAATGATCTGATGATTACCGCGAAATGCTATAACTGATATCGATCAAGGCCAGAGTATGGATTTTCTGGAGTGACAGGTTTTCAGAAATTCAATTTTGAACTTAAGCATGCATTGAAATCCATCGTATTGGTGCCATGGAAATCGCACATGTTTGATGCCAATTATCGACAGAAAGTGTTTTATAAGAATTAACTGAAAGGTAAAAATTTAGTCATGATGACAAAAATTGGTGCATCACTTAAGTAAAGGTAATATTCATTCTTTAAAAAAATAATTCCCCCAAAATTAATAAAAGGAAAAAATTGTTTTGCGAATACAAAAGAGTGAGCACTGCGACTATTCAAGACCAATGTTCTGCGATGTACTTCAATTTACATAGCAGATATGCTATTTATGTCGCCATTACTTGTTAACAGTAATAGAAGCGCCTTCAGATTCAGAATGACAGACAGACGGATAAATAGATAGATAGAAAACAGAGAGTAAAATTTGAGAATATATGCTTCACTGTCATAAAATCAATAGCTATGCGTGAGCTGTAACAAAGCATTCAGTTGTTCACTCCGAGAACGGGCAATTTACACTAGGGTGTTTTTATAGGCAAAGAAATAAGGTGAAGCCACAGGCAATGTGCAGAAAGCCACTTCCGGATTTAACGTTTCAGAATTCATTTCAAACGCTAAATACAGCTGGACAGCTAGTGAAGATATAGACACAAGTGCATAGATTTGAGAGCCATAGGAAGTCCTCTTTTAGCAAATAGAGTATGTGTTTTGGAAAACAGAGACTGATTTCTATTGAATTCATCATCATCACCATGAACGATACAAAAATTTATAGGATTATTCGCGAGGCATAAGTGTAGACATTAAGTGGAGTGAAAAAAATCGTCAAGTAAAATCGGTTTTGACGCTAGATTTGTCGGGGGTGCTAAGAAGTCAAATTTTACTCCTAATTAAATAGTGGTTAACCAAGAATAGCTCTTAATCCAGACATTCAGAAAAGTCAGACAAGTGTAATCTTGATTCGTCGAACTTGTGCAAACTGGTACGCCTTGTTTCAAGCTAGCAAGAATATTTAACCAACGACCATGTATTGGAGATTAATTTTCTACCAATGAGCAATACGACCCGTGTATCCTCTTGGATTTCTGTGATAACCGTATATGAACACAGTTACGAATATTGTCTTTATTTCTGCAGCAGAGGAGCACCAGTTTTGACAGCTGATTTATTGTTGTTTATAAATTTAATGAAAAAAGAAACACATTGACACATTATTCTCTTATGCGATAATAACATACAAAGAAAGAAGGGCGTAATGGTGGTTTCTTTAAATTTGGTTTTGTATGACATTTTCATTTTAGTTTTTATGTGTTATGCACATGGTTTCTGTTAAGAAAGAAATAACATTGAAAACGTTTAAGTTTTATTAGTTAACTGACTTAATAAAAATCTATGGTGAACACTATTCACCAAACCTTTCACAAAGCCTGCTATGCAACAGCAAAAGCAACAAGCCGCAACATCTTGGAACAGAATTGATTACAAGAAATTAAGAATGTTTGATAAAGAAATACTGCTTGCGAAATTTGGTCTATAAATGGTGTACTATCTTCCAAAGATGAAACAGTGCAACTTAAGAACACGGACAGTAACAAGTGCATGATGAGGTCTAACCTACAGTCCTAGATCGATAAAAATAATTAACTTTATCGCCAGAAAGAAATAAAATAATTTTTTGGTCACCCTAATGAGGTAAGCTCCTAATCTCTTACTTATATTGATTTTGTATATAAAAGCTGCACAGATTTATGCATCATTTAATGTTTGCCAAACATTTGCTTACACTAAATAACACTCACGCCCTCGGTCTGTCATTGAAAAAATCACAAATAAGAATTTAGAAAAGTCCAGTCAGTTCTACTGGAGACGAAAATTACGTACTTAGGACGGCTTAGAATAACAGCAGTGCACACGGCATCACCGTCATCATTAACAACATGAAAATTTCAGTAGATAATACTGAAATCTGCAATTTGACACAATTAACTCTGATTCAGCATGCTTAAGATATGACTAACTGAATATCTATCTAGTCAGTTAAACAACTGAACAATCATTGGTTACGCGAGTGGTGATAACAATACATTAAATCATGAGTCTGACGTTGGGCAACCGGATGAATTAATTATTATTGATAACGGCTCAGATTAATTCGCCGACATATTGCTAAAATTAAATTCAAATTTCAATACGCCGTACTAATTAAAGCAAGCAAAATTGCTGTGTGCCAACCACCACGGTGTTGACGCAGATCTTCAACAAGATAATTCTAAGCCTTCGAACAGCAACTCACCTATCAGGCTTCGACAACTACTTATTCCAGTGAATTCACGCAAAGGAACACTAGCTAACCAACCGGATCTTACAGAGCAATTGTCTAGAAGTACTTCTAGACACTTTCACGGCATTTGCCGGTGAACGCTATTCAGACCCTGTTAAGGGCCACCCACATTAAATGTTCTCAGCCAACTCTTGTCTTGTCTTCTACTTGCAACGTAGCACAGTGCATACTTCCAGCCGGGGCGTTTACAAATGGGCGCCAGGATTCTGAGAGCAAGAGTTAAAGCAGAATAAATTTGTTTTTTATTTAGAATCTCGGGTGTACATGAAAATCGACGGTAGCACATATAATACCATGTTTTTCGACACCGGTTCATCCTGTTATTTCAATTCTGTGAATATTTCTTAGTCAGTCTTCTGTGGCTTTCCTCACGTTTTTGTACCTCAATTGGTGTTTAAACAGTGGAGGCAGATTTTGTTAAAGTTTTCTGTGGATTAATCGTTTAAAACTCTTCTCTCCTACGTGCTTGCCTCACATTCGATGTTCAAATTGTGCCAAACAGTGGGAGCAGATTTTGCTAAGCGCTTAGTTATTAGTTTTAAATATTTATAGGCACGTATGTTTTAAATTGTTATGTATCTTTATGCATTTTATTTCGCTTATTTTTGGTATATAAATTTATGCATTTAAGATCCCGTAAGATTATAAAAATTTCAGGTCAAATTTTAGATGTTGATGTTCCTGTATGGGACAGGGACTGTGAACTATTCTTCATGCGCGTAGACTACTTTTTCCCCGTTTCCAGATTATGACAGTCATCAAAAACTGTCAAAGGTTTTCGCAAAACTTCCTTCAGAGTTGCAACGAAGGATTTTGAGGCGATTAGGAAGCTATCTAATCCCATTTTTGGCCTTCAAGATGAAGTGGAATCTCTGCTGGGTCCCACGGAAACGTAACAGATAATAAACAAGTATGCGCAGGTAAACATGCCAAATCTTGGCTCCACCGAAATTTCAAGGGAACTGCGGAAACGTTGGTATAAAACCAATATTTCTAATTACGAAAATTGTTTGCCTGACAGCTCTCAAACTCTCTCTATATAGATGATTTATCATAAAGATGCGAATTAGAATTCAGGATTTTAGAACCTATGTTCGCAGGATGATAGGATCACTTCCTTCAAGAATAATAGCAAATATTGCTAAAGTTCTAGAAGAATTAGCCATAGGAAAATCAGCTAAATCAAGTAGGCGCACAACTTACTTTCCCGAACCAGATACGAAATACCAATTAGCGGTGATATAGATCCCTACAATATTTTAATAAATACGCCCCAACGAACTGGTGCTATAATCACGCGAAGTTCTTATTCCTGTCAAGTCTGTCTCCACCATTCGGAAGTATTCCCGAATGAGTGGCAATTTCCACAAATGACTGGCCAGTACTCAGAAAATAGGCGCAGTGGAGCGTCAGGATCGGGAAACGCATGGCGCAGAAAGTAGAAGACCGTACTTTCTGCGCATCAACGGCGCCACTGGAAAACAATCACATACAATATAATATGACTCCAATTGACTCCATTTCTCCGCGCCGGATATACCGCATAGACATTAAAACTTATGTCATTCGCAATGACCATCCTATTTGCCTATATGACCCGGCCAAACAACCCAATGAACCTCGTGCATCTACTCAATTCCAAAACTACAGAGGAATTCATCGTGGACACAGGTGCAGCAGTTTCAGTTCTCAAGGGCGAGTTTAAGTCACCAGACTTTCAATGAGCAACGGAAAATTTTGGGATTTATTAACTACTATCGTAAGCTCCTTCCCGACATGTCAAATCAACTTTATCCGTTATGTAGGCAACTGCGGAACCGAAAAGGATTTAACAGAAACTCTATCATTTCTTGGTCACCCGAAGACAAGGAATTACGCCGTTTGTCAACCAGCCTTCAGAGAAAAGTTTTCGACTCCATTCCCTCAAATTCTCACCGAGGAAGCAAGGCGACTTTAAAGCTTCTTAAAGATCGTTTCTGGGGTCACAGACTCAGGCAGAACGCTAAACGATGGGTCTCTGAGTGTGCTATTTGCCTGAGAAAAAGATCACACGGCAGAGTCGTTCTAAGTTGGAACATTTCCTAACAACTTCACGCCTAGCCATCGTCCACATCGACATACTTTATCTGAAAACGGTTCAAGGTTTTAGCTACAATTTAGCTATGATTGATAGATTTACCCGATGGCCTGCGGCTTTATTCGTGGCACAATTTCTGCAGACAAAGTCCCTAAAGGTTTTATCTCTGCATAGATAGCACATTTTGTTGTTCCCTACGAGGACATTACTGATAGAGGCACCTGATTCTCATCTGATCATTTCAAAACTACCTTGCGGGTCATGGGATGTACTTTACGCCAGACTGCCTACCACCCCTAATCTAACGGTATGCTAGAAAGAATGCATATGGACACAAAGCATCTTTAATATTCTCGTCCATTAATGGCAAATGGGTCGATGCACTACCTTTAGTTCTGCTTGCCATGCGTTTCCGAACTCGTGAATCCATTAAACGTCTGCGTCACAACTCTTGTATGGCATGGATCTACGCCTGCCCAGTCAGCTCACACGTCTACTACCCGTACAGGATGACCCACAAGACGAAGCTGCTCGCCTCCGACTTAATTTCGGTAACATGTCTCAACAGCAGCCGAGACATACGCCTCGTCCAGTCTTCGTTCACCTGCAGCTCGACAGCTGCAAGAGAGTACCCGTTCGTACGACGCTGTTGTTGCACAACTACAACGAAAGTATTCAGGGCGAACCAGATTTTGTTCAGACCGCCGAAATACTTCATTATCAAGCAAGGTGCGACACCAACATCGGTAAGCATAGGCAGGTTGAAACCTTTTATCGAACCGCCTGATCTTGGCGACATACAACCTTCTACATGCGTCTCAGGCTCTACATGCCACCATCTCAACCTAACTATAGATTGCTTTGCACAACGCGTAACATATATTCTGCTGCATTAATTTTTCGTTAATTTACGTATCTAATTTTAACTTTTTGCGTACCACATCCGCCCCATTTCACGTGGCGTGATCTCTATGCATCCACATGATGCAATACTTTTCTCCCACTCACTTGTTTCAGGTGGTATAACCAGCTGTGTTGAGTAGCATTTCTGAACAGTTCTCCGGTATTATACTATCTCTGCGGCAATGTTCGAGTACACTTTTGTCCTTATCATTTTATTTTCATGTTTTTTTGCATCGCACTGTTGCAACATATGGCTCACACATAAGTTCACATTGTCTATTGTGGTATGACCAGAAACTTAGAGCAGTCGCCTTGTGTAGCAACCGGCTTCATATCCTGGTACAGGCGATTATCATACACATCGCAACTTCATCAGTAACGCAGTATACATTCACTATGAATATCATGACCACGTCGAGCAAACACTAGTTCCTTTGGTCATATTCGAAACCATTGACGGCGATCCAGCTTTCCCAGGTTTCAACTTAAACCTGGCAACTTCAGTGGCAATCCACTTTGCAATTTTCAGGCTGCGGCTCTCAAAACAATCACACTACTCTATTTCGCTTCACACGGTATGACCGGCCACTAAAGCTAACAACTTCTGTACCAACATATCATTGTTGAAGCAATCAACAAGTATACACCAGCCCAGCATTACTTTACATTTGTTATTAACTATGAGCAGAATAATAACCTGTTTCATAACAGTGTTCGAACTCTGCCCTACATTACTAGTCAAGCCTCGCCGATGGGATTATTTTCTCTTCACTTTTTCTTTTTTCAGAGAGGAAAGTGATGTAACGGTTCAGATTAGTTCACCGACATATTGCCAAAATCAAATTCAAATTTCAAAACGCAATACCCATTAAAAGAAGCAAAATTGTCGCTGACCAATGGCGTGCAACGGCACACACACACACACATATATATATATATATATATATATATATATATATATATATATATATATAAGCACGGTGAAATTACCACGCAAAACACTTCTACACTTCTACTCTGCTTGTTACTGTTAAGTTCTGTCGCTCTCTCCACTTGACTGTCTACCTACGCCAACTTCTGGACTTGCGTTTACCACGCTGTCATCTCGTCGCTTAGACTTCAGTCACGCCAATCTTCTTGTTGCTGCACAACTAGTCATACGTAATCGATATTAAGAGGATCTCTACGTGCGCCAGTCACCACGGGGTTGCAGCATATCTTCAACAAGACAATTCTTAGCTTTCAAACAGCAACCCATGTATCCGGCTTCGACAACTCTACTTATTCCGGTGTATCCACATAAAGGCACACCAGGCAACCAACCGGGTCATACAGCAAGTGTCTAGAAGTACTCCTAAACTCTGCAACAAACATGGATTTCACGGCATTTGATCGAAATCACATTTCGTGTTAAGCATAACATCCTTCAATTCAATATATAATAGTTAAATACTGTTTTGCGGAGAACTAATATATATGCAAGTATGTATTAGGTGTTGCAAACCTAGTAACGAATTAGTTCAGTTGTGACCAGAATGATAAACCAAAGACAGCAAGAACGGAAAGTATAATCTCATGCACATTCGTTTCGTGTTTAATGGGGACTCATCAGTAGGAGCCGGTATAACGCCCTTTAACCACTATATATTTGCGTGAGGAATGGGGGATAATAGGATGATACAATCTCCTAGACGAATTTGTAAACCTGCAGTAGAGTAGCTAACATCGTATAGTCTCGACAATGCAACTTCAACGCTAACTCACTCTATATAATATATATACCGAGTCTGTAAAGGATACTAACAATAGGACTATTGTGTTAGTAACCGATACCAACATTATAGTACCGAAAAGGTACATAGTACTAACACTATGGTTTACAAGTCGGTACATGGTACTAACATGATGGATCTCAATGAATGCTAAAGTACACCGAAATTGAGAATTACAACTATTTCTGAACACCTGATACTCCAGTTAATCCATACACTCTGGTCTTGATCGATATCAGTTATCACATTTCGCGGTAAGCATGACATCATTAAATTCAATATATAACACTTAAATACTGTTTGTTGCGGAGAACTAATATATATGCAAGTACGTATTAGGTTTTGCGAACCTAGTAACAAATTAGTTCAGTTGTGACCAGAAGGATAAACCACATTCCTCACCCAAATATATAGTGGTTAAAGGGCGTAATACTGGCTCCTACGGGTGAATCGCCATTAAGCACGAAACGAATGTGCATGAGATTATACTGTCCGTTCATTCTGTCTTGGGTTTATCCTTCTGGTCACAACTGAACTAATTTGTTACTAGGTTCGCAACACCTAATACATACTTGCAAGTATATTTCTTATTTAATTATAACAGCGGAAAAGTAAATGTAATGGGTCAACTATAGTAAGCCTATTGTCGATACTTCCGGTTGTTGGTTGAGGTTGCGGTAGAATATCAACTACATGGAATCAATCTGCGTGCTCATTACCCCGATAAACGTAGCATTGAATCTCTCGCTCTCAACGTGTTGACAAAGCTTTCACAAGATATGGTTTTTGTGAGTTAGTTACAACACTTCTGTAATGAAGCATATTTAGATGTAAAACTGTTCGCTCACACAAACGTTAACTCTACAGTAAAACATTAAATAATATAATTGATATATTAATTTTCATAGAATAACTAAGATTAGGCGTTGAAATATGTGGCATTGAAGGAATAGGAGCATGACACTAACTTTTTATATACTTACATGCGTGGAGATGCAGCATATCTTAAACTCATTTCATGTTCAGTTGGTATGAAACAAGTTGAACTTAATGCCAATAATAAAGAATTTAAGGTTTAATGAAATGTTTTAGAAACAGCAGATCAACTATGCAGATAATCTGCGTGACAGTCATTATGGCCATACCTAGAATAACATATCCATGTTTAGATCAACACTGTGATAAATGTTAATGCAATATCAACTCACATCTATTTCAAATGTCTTCTCGGTGCCATCCAGCATAACAACTGTGCATTCAACTGTTTTTCCTGATGGCTTAAAGTCAAGTGCGGACGCCTGTGATCGTCGCAATGTTGAACGCAGTGTATCGGAGCTGCGTGGTGCAGCTAACTGTGCACACGCGCTAACGGGCTGCGCAGGGTTTAGAGCACCAACCGAGGCATTACCCAAACCGCTACCATACAGCGAACCGCCTGATAGACTGCCTAATCGATTCATTGTTCCATTCCCGTCTAATTCAACAAGGGCTACAAAAAGTGCAGAAAGGATATTCAAAACACAACCACGTAGACATATCTCCAACAACAGTTGTCAAAAGTTTGAAAATCATTTAGTTCTAGATTGCCTACTTGAAATAACACCAATGCCATGTTAATTCTGTCAATCGTTACGAAAGTGTCATCGGTAAAATTTACTGCCACGTTTCGACCTTCTTTTGCAAACAGTTCAATCGTACTTACCATTAAGTGAAGGAAAAATGGTCCGTAGCCATGAAAATTTCCGACCATACGAACGGCCGGCATCAGTTCGTCAACCAGGTAATGGTAGTATGAATCTTGCTGCGTCTAATGGGATACAGCAATCATCCCAATTTACATGAGCCCCTTGTTCTATTTAACTACGCAGTAACTCTTAATGTCAAACAGATAATAACGGAATGAAAGCAAATGCGTCAGATGCAAAGGAATCTAGTCACTAACGTCCGGGGAGATACCGCTCAGCAGACTTGGTTGGAAGATTATTTGATGGAAGAAATCTCAGAATAAAAACCGACCACCCCCGGAATGGGTGAACTACCGTTTTTTAGTCTAAATATATTTGTGAACAGTATGAAAAATAATGAATCTAAACTGCGTCGTCAGTCGCGCAAGCTATAAAAGGTCGTCTTATCTACTGAGTCGTGCAGAACGAATAAAGTAAAATATGTTAATGCAGACACCTTAATCTATGATTTTTTCTCTTTTCATTCTCTTTTATTTTCTCAGTTCAACCATAACGCTCTATAAGATTATATGAATATGGTGAGAGTTGAGCAAATCAGTGAGCCCAATATCTAATAGCCAAATCTCGAAAATAACTCAGGTAAACTACCATTTATTAATTATAGTTTATGTTTTTACGTCAGAGAATTTATTTTGCGAATATTAAAACAAATTTTTTAAAAAGAAGCTCGCGAGCACATGTTTAAAAAATTAAAAGCTATATTCATTGTTCCCTTCTTGTGTGCAAAAACAAAAAGAAATTTTATCAGATATAAGAAAATTTTCTTTCTCATGGTCTTCTCAAATATCTACTCATGAACATATCTTTATATATAAATTGGAAAGCAAAACAAGATAGAAATATTTGAACATAGAGAGAGTGTGGAAAATAGAAACCAATCAAATTGCGTGCGTCACATCCAGTTCAAGCTCAATGCTTGTACGCGCTTCTTCTGCTTACATAAATCCGGCTGCAATTTGTTTATCCATAAGGCTTCGTATGTGGCTAGCTCTCATTTGTTTTTGCATTTAGTAATTACTTTGAATGCTACGTCTGGAGAACATACGTGCGATGTTTCGATGACGTGTTGCGCAATAGCAGACGTGTATTCACCATTTGATTTAAAACAGGCGTTCAAGTTGCAATGTTCCCTCATTCGAGTAATTAACCGTCTGGTTGATCGGCCTACGTAAGTTGATCGAAAACTTGCGCATGTATATTGATAAATAATATTTGATATCGACATTAACGGCTGTTTCTCTTTGATTGCTGGTAAAGGCAAGTGTGTTACCCTAAATAACACTCGCAGTTTGGCTGCATTAAATGTGCGTGTCAATGCTGCTTCAACTTTCTTTTGTGCCATTCGGGAAACTGCATCCCATTTAAGGGGGATGCAGTTTCCCGAATGGCACAGAAAGAAAGTCTGAAGCAGCATTGACACGTACTTATATCTGATAAAATTTCTTTTTGTTTTTGCACACAAGAAGGGAACAATGAATTTTATTAAAGCTCGCATTTCAAAAAAATAAAAGCTATATATATTGCATACTAAAAAACTTGAATACAGGATCCCAAGACTACTGCAGAATGCGATGCACCATTTCTATCTGCGCGATATTGGATTCGAACTTCTGGTAACGCGAAAGTTTATTAAGCCTGACAATGGGGGATTCGATATTTGCTTTAGCTCACGATTGCATCACGGACAACAGCAAGGAAGCCTTCTCCGACCTAGAACAAGAAGTTAGTATAATCTGAATTATGGCAGGCATGAATATTCAAGTTTTTCGCTTAAGCGACGTAGCATTATATCTAGTTGGTAGGTACAATTTTAGCTAAATGCTAAATTATAATGACAGGTCTAAAGGGATACCATATAAGCTCCACCTAAAGGAAGGACTAACAAAGAAACAATATGTAGTATATAACCGACAATTGTGTTTATTGTGCGGCAGGGTGGCTGTGGTTAGAGCACAAGATTCCGAAGCAGACATGCCCAGGTTCGAGCCCTGTCCGCGGCAAATTCTGGACAGTACGTGATAAGTTCCCAATAAGGACGAACCCGATTTACTAGATTAATTTCCTTTGAAACAATATGCAATGTTTAGTTTATACTCACAAATGTGTGTGCTTAATGGGTCAGGCGTTTATATCAAGTCGCAACCTTGATTGCATCCAGAATTATCGCTCGCTTCTGAAAACGTCGACTCGGGCCATTCAGTTACATTCTATACATTTCAAATACATTTAATCAAACTCGAACAGTTGGCTTTCAAACAATAATATGAAGATATTCTAAAATAAAAGTTCACTGGTCATGATGGTAAAAATTCGATCCATTATGCAATATGCAGGTACCACTGAATGTGGAACTGTAGGCAACCGCAGAAAGAAAGGTAGAGACACCAAAATTTCAACCAACTCTGCTTATAATATTATTCGTAAATCTATAAGACAGCAGTTTAAGCACAATCTAATAGCTGATCCGGAATAATTTTTGACCAGAAATTCCGGAGATGAACGAAGCTTTCGCATTAAGTAGAAATCGATGTATGTGCCAATGTATTCGCGCAACAGGTCCAGTTAAATTAAAAATAAACAGAACAATTAATGATTGCAACAATAATCTACAATCAAATGTGTCGTTTTGATAAATGGGTTGAAAACGTCAAGTCAATTTTCGTGTGCACCTGCATCAGATTCGATTCTCGACAGTACGCCTTGTATCAACAATGTGGAAAGCTAACCTCGAACAAACAGCAGAGATTGAAATACGAAATACAAAGCTGTAGTCTGATGATCTATTTCCGATATAATTTAACAATGGTAGCGATATAATATTTAGGGTGTTGACTAACCATTGTAGTGGCTTGAGGCGAGTCGACCTTCATTCATATCTTAAAATAAGGCAATCGTAATTCGTTACCCATCAGCAGTCAATTTGGAAAGCAAATTTTGTTGGTATCTTCTGTAAAATAAATCGGACATGGTCTGATGTTAACTTCTACAAACAGCACCCGATAGAAACTTTTGATCTTTATTACAAACTAAATTATTGTCTATATTCAAATAGACGTTATCAAAAAATATATATGTAGGTAAAGCCTAAAAATATTCAATCACTCAGTCAATACTGCCTCAATATGAAGTAAAAGGAGCCACATCACTTGCAACTTTTTGTGTTACACTGAGTGATGACTTTAACAGGTAGACTACGGTGAGTTTCAATTTCAACCTAAAGTTCTAACTAGCCAACTCCGATCTAGCATTGTAAGATAAACACTTATAATAGGAGATGTGATATTGTATTGTATTCTGGCTAGTCTAAATTGCTTATACCCTGTTTTTACCAATTAGACAAAGCATAGGATAGTAAATGGAATCTAATAACCCATAATTTTGCCCTTACTTGGCAAATAATATACACACACAAATATATTATATATATGGAAATATATACTACCCTATGTATAATACGAAAAACGAAAACTTGCATATTTCTCGTACTTCATCTTTTAAGGGCATTAGGTGCACAAATGGTTTTTTATTTGTTTGCACAATTTTGGCTAAAGTCGGTCGATTAATTTTCATTAATAAATTGGTAGTTTATTGAGGATACGGTTAGTTCTGTCTGATAGTCTGGTAAACTTGAATCAAAGAATCATTTGGCGTAGATCTAGACAGCAGTTTCTATTTGTGTGCACGTAACTGTTAGTGTGTGAAAGATAAAGAAACAGAGAATCAATATAATCATAAAAAACTTGGCATATCCGCATTTCCAATATAAATCAAACTATTACTAGGTAGCCATGCATTCAGTCATCCGGACGCTCAACTGTTTAGAACCCTAATTAAAACAGAGTAAATTCGTAGATTCAAAAAGTTGACTCCCATACGTTTGCATAAATTGTCGAAGGCAACTGCAATAAGGATAATACACCTGGAAATCGTTAAAAAAGACAATTCTCCCACTGTCACCATAGATCCTAATATTTTATAATAGCTGATAGCAGAGCGCTGTTCAGCACGATTCTCGCCTTTCGATTAAAATTGATGATAAAAAACATTTTAGAACTGGTTAGATTCAGACTTTATTGGATGGGCACTTCTTGAATGCAACCAAAGGCTAGCTGGAGTTCATTTTCGAGGTTTTCAAGTTATCGAGCATCACCTATCTAAAATCAAAAAGCACTTGAAGCAAACTTTTTTTCGCTAATATCTAAATTTTTGATCATATATATATATATAATATATATATATATATATATATATATATATATATATATATATGAATGATAGATGGATAAATATTTATTCAACAGTCAATAGAACGGAATACATTACAAAGGTTATAAATTTTGATTAGTTGAGAGAAAGCATAATCTATATTTCATAGTATTGCGCATGCACTGTGTACTAAATAAAAGGAACTGACAACTGGCCAGGTAGCCGTTTGGTACATAGCGAATAAAATACTAGTAAATAGTGACGATGAGAAAATTATTTAAATAATGTTTGATTTTTATTTAAAGTTTGCTTAAGCGACACCGAATTTCACTACGAGACGGAATTACCTTAAAAATGAAAGCTCTTTTTTTATAGAAATCGTCCTAACTTGAGCAGCATATGGAGGCAAGTAATTAAGCAGTGACTGAGCGAGATGTACACCCAATGATTTTTAATATTTATGACGTGATATAGTGAAAACCACAAGGAAACTGTATTGCTAAAGTCTCTTTCTCTCTCTCTCTCTGAAAAACCTCAATAATGTGGGCCTAAATTATCATTTTTGTCATTATTTATAAAAATTGTCTTGTTTTTTGTTTAAGGAAGTACTGATTTTGGTCGTCTTCACGCTTATTTTCACTGTTGTCAATGAATTTTAGCACACAAATTGTTGGCAAACATAGGCAAAATCGACTGGACCATCATATGATCTAATAAGAGGTATAACTGTAAACCTTTACTAATTTACATGTTCGTGAAAACATGTTCAGTACAACTGACTAGGGCTTGTCAGTAGTCAAGCCGTAAATGTCTTTGGCTACAGGAAAGACCAAGTTTCCAATTTGATATTCGTTACTATTATTTTCGCGAAATATACTACCGTTTTTTCAGCATTTTACAATAATACGCTGCAGCTTTGTCACGTATTGATCACATATAACCAAATCACCTGCACCAATACTAAGAGTTGTCCTAAATATTGAATGTATAGACAAAATCAAACCAGTGGGGTATGCAGAAGTCAGGTCTTCAGCACCAATATAGAGGAACAGCGTTAACCAGAATGATATAAAAAATAAGGCAAAGAAGCTAGTTAAACAAAGTGAAAACTGATCAGAGTGTATTAAATGACACTACTGATATGCAACTAAGCACTAACCAGCAGAACTATCATGTCGACGCAAACTCATATAATATTCTTTCTTTGGCCTAGGTTCCAATAATTCAACTGAGCCCTCTTCGAACAATCGTCTGGTAGTATCCGGATGAACTACAGTCATTACCGAAGGATCGTACTCCGGAATATGTCCTTGAGGAGATACCATCATTGCTGGATTGCCAAAATTCTCACTTTCGTCCTGAGAAAAATTTAAAAATATGTGCATAGTACATTGTATACAATAATATTTAATAAATAATCTTTTCAGAATAATGAGGTTCATTCTCTGCTTCAAAAAATAAAATCTGACGCGCGTGTACACCTGTGCAATAAAAATAGAAAAGAATCATTTTAAAGCACAGAATAGTAGTCATGTTTATGTTTTCTACGGAATTCAGCACAAACGAGAAATTTGTAGTAGTCAGGTAAACGCCCGTATTAATCCACAAAGTGAACGGAAGCGTCAGTTCAAAAAGCTGACAGGTGAAGTCTGTTATCCTCTATCTTGGTAGCATAAATGAAGACCGACAACATATTTGTCATGAAGAACTTGGAATTGGTTTAAGTAGCAGAAAAATCACAACTTACGTTCAATATGGGGCATTGAGGAAGTTGTACCGAAATAGACATATAACACAATAGTGTCAAAAATAAACTGTCAGCTGAAACCGAATGAATATATCCAAATGCGGACATACAAACTAAGCTGATTCTTTCAGTCATTAGGACGTATGAACAAATTTTAGCGGAGCTCTACTTAAGATAAATCAATGAAACCGAATAAAAGTTGGTAATGATGACGTTGGAGTGGAAAATCTTGCTCAAACGTTATTTCAGACAAGCAGCTGATGATGAACTCAAAAATGAAGGGACAAGTGAGAACCCATCAATCAAGGCCAATAATCGTTGCACCTAAAAATGTACAGGATTCAAGATTTTACCGACCTGCGAGTGCTATCAATTGTCCTGCACAAGAAAAATGCGGTCAAAAACCACAACAAGAGGGACAGCATTGAGCAAAACTTTCAACATTTAAATACAATGAAATTGGTATTTACTTCAAGCTCCTAAACTTGATTTAATGAAAAGGGCAGTAAAAAATTGTCAGGTTAACATATTAACAGAATTAAAGTAACAACTTTTTAATAAATTTCAATCACCGTGGCTGACTGGAACGAACATTGTTAAAAAAGAAAATATTCGTTTAATTTCTAGAAAATTATTACGTGATTTTCTTCAACAAGTTTCATTTGCAATTTTATTTCTCGGTGTGATTTTAAAAACTTTGATCTTCACAATGTAAACCTGTTCATACGAGGTTCAATTTTTCATGTGTATATTGGGATCGTTCAGGAACATGCAATTTAATAATTCTGTCTTTCGCGTCTAATCTCTTTCTATGTTATATATTCGGGTGCAGTGTTGCATAAAATTTACACAGTCCTTTGTCCATTACTAGAATAATTAATTATATATTTAAGTGTGATTAACATTGAGGCTAATCTTAAATTTAAATACACTGAAAACTTGGTAAAAAGAGTTGTAGGCGCGGATAGTGTAAGGTACATTGTGAATATGGGCGAATTTACAAGTATCAAGGAGAAAACTACATATATCCGCGTTTAGGTACACCCAGATGGAAAGGAAGAACAGAAACCGGTAATAAATTCCTCAGCGGGAAAAGCAGAAAACTCCTGCTAGCAGGAGTCGTAGGGACGTTCCACTGTGAAGACTCCTTCAAGTGCCTGTAAAAGGCATAATGAAGGCAAAATCGAAAAATGCGACAATAGGGAAGAGCACCGAGAAAGACGGCAACAGGATTATCCAACAATAAATTCAATATTATAGATGAATTGACTGGTATGGAGTTTCTCATAGACACAGATAGAGAAGTAAGCACAGTTAGGTCAGATATGGTGGAAACAGATTGCCCCACATTTGATTATCAACTATGGGCCAAAAATGGTAGTCCGATAGAAGTTATTGGGATGAAATAACAGTCGGCAACTTTGAGACAGAAATCTTCCTTTAAGTTAAGTTTTCTGGGAGCCGATGTCAATGACCATATTATTGGGAGACATTTCTAGACTAATTTTAATTTCACACTAGATCCCAAAACTAGGACCATCGGAGTAGGCGTGGGGGTGTTGATATACACTGATTCAGATACTCTAGCAGTTAGATCAGTTCGATTACCCTGGCCTATAATCGCAAGTGACCTTGCCAATATCACCGAGAAACACCTTGCAGTGTTTCAACCTCTTAGTGCCAAGCGAAATGAACTGAAGACAGAAATAGAGCACCAAATAGATTTTGTCGCTCTTTTGCCTTGTTAACTCAAGGCCCAACCGTTGGCACAACACAAGCAACAAATTACTGTAAATGAATTTCACCAATTGCGCAGAGGGAAGCTGCAGGTGGTCAAATTCCGATATTGCTTCCCCAATATTGGTGGTTCCCAAACCTTAACCGGGACATTGGAGAGTTTGTGGGAATTATTGTTTATTAAATTCAAAAAAGGCAATCGTAATTCGTGCGATAACCATCGTGGTATAAGCTTGACTCCGGTCGTATCAAGGTTATTTGCTTCGATTATCCTACGTCGTCTTAGCGCTTCACGTGAATCACACAAAAGAGAATAACAGGCCGGATTCCGCGCAGGATGATGTTGTATAGATAATATTTTGACGTTAAGGCAAGTTCTTGAACAGAGACCGTCCCACAATAGCCGTCTTTCTAGACTTCAAGTGTGCATTTGATTCGGTGTATCGTAATTTTTTATTACTTTTTAGTAACAGTATAACAGTAATTTTTTATTACATATCTTGTCGAAAAGCGGTGCCCACAAAAATTGTTAATATTATACGAGCTCTCTACACAAATAATTCTGGTCGCGCTAAGATCTACAATGAATTAACGCATACCTTTACAACCAGCAGTGGTGTTCGTCAAGGTTGTCCACTTTCCCTCTTTTTATTTAATTTTGTAATCGATGCTATTATTAAAAACAATCCATCCACATATTCAAGATGCTGGAGTTGAAGTTCTCCCGGGCGATAAACTAGTCGATATTGTATTGTAAGTAACACAGAATTTCATTTAGGTGGAAGATACACTCTAAGCTCGACGCTCAACAATAATGGTGAATGGTCTTTGAACAGCTGCGCAGAACAAATACTATATATAAGTAGTAAAAACTTCAGACGTTGTGCTACATGGTGTCCTCCAGCACCCGGACAACGGTGGACTCAAATAGATCATGTAGCAATTAGTTATAGATGGCGTGGTTACATCCAGGACTGTCGTTCTTTTTGGAACACTTATGTCGACTCGGACCATGCACTTATCCGTCGTAGATTTGCACTAAAATTTTCCGGGAAAATAATTAAGAATAAACCCCAAATTGCTGTAGGCAAACACGAACAACCGTCCTACCGACAAAATTATGAAATTATTCTAAAGGCTAATCTAACTGGTCTGAATGACGAAAGTCCGAATATACTTTGGTTCAAGATAAGTTCCACTATGCACAATGCAGGTACGATTGTATTTGGCATTGCAGGCCCCCGTAGAAATAATCACTGGCTCTCTGTAAAATCTATGGAGATACCCGAAATAAGGCGCCAAATTCCACCTGCCTTGACTCATAACAACACCCGTCGCAATATAAGACGCCAAATTAAGCACAGTCTAAAAGTCGATCTCGAATCATTTTGGATCAGAAAGGCTGAAGAAATGGAAGTAGCTTTCGTGTCATGTAATAGTCACTGTTTGTTCCAAGTTATCCGCGCAACAGATCCGTGAAAATTAAAAGTTAGTGAAACTATAAATGATAGTAAAAACAATTTAATAACCGATAAAATAGGTCGTCTTGACACGTGAGCTGAACATTAGAAATCATTTTCTCGGCCACGCGCATCAGTTCTGATTCCCGAAAGCATATCTGCATCAAAAGTGTGGAATGTTAGTCCCGAAGAACCATCCGAGTTAGAAGTACGCGATGCAATTCTATCGCTTAAACGCCACAAAGCCGAAGGCCCCGATGATGTGCTTCCAGGATTTTTCAGGAGCGTTGACCAAACTTTTTCATACTATATGAAATGAGGAAAACGTACCACTTGATTGGAATGAGTCGACCAACATTCTCATCTTTAAAAGAGGCAATCGTAATTTGTGCGATAACCATCGTTGTATAAGTTTGACTCCGGTGGTATCTAGGTTATTTGCTTTAATTATCCTACGTCTTAGCGTTTCACAAGAATCACACAAAAGAGAAGAACAGGCCGGATTCCGCGCAGGACGAGGTTGTATAGATAATATTTTTACGTAAAGACAAGTTCTTGAACAGAGACATTTATATCACCGTCCCACAATAGCCGTCTTTCTAGACTTCAAGGGTGCATTTGATTCAGTGGAGCGCAATGTTTTATTCCATACCTTGTCGAAAAGTGGTGCCCACAAAAATTCTTAATATTAATATTAATACTTCTGGTCGCATTGAGGTCTACAACGAATTAACGCATAACTTTACAACCAGCAGTGGTGTTCGACAAGGTTGTCCATTTTCCCCATTTTTGTTTAATTTTGTAATCGATGCTATTATGAACAACACTCTCCTACACATTCATGATGCTGGAGTTGAAGTTCTCCCGAGCGATAAACTAGTCGATCTTGACTATGCGGACGATATCGTACTATTATTCGACAATCAGGATGCTGCCCAGGCGACCTTGAATAGATGTCGGTATGAAATTCGCACCCTCTAAATGTAAGATACTTTTACAAGATCACCCACTACTCACTCCAACGTTGCGACTGCCAAATGAAGATCTAGACATATTTGACAGGTCTACATATCTGAGTAGCTCTCTCAATAACGTAGGCAATATGTCCGACGAGGTGAGAATACGGATTGCGAAAGCTAGAGTAGCTTTCTCGAACCTTCGCCATTTATGAAGAAACGCGAATATTTCACTTTGCCTTACAAGTCGTGTTTACAATGCATCTGTATGCACAGTCTTACTATACACGTGTGACACTTGGCCTTTTAGAGTTAATGATTTGAGACGCTTACAGGCATTCGATCATCGTTGTTTGAGAAGTATAGCACATGTCGGTTAACAACAAAGAATAACTAACGTTGACATCCGTTGATGCATTTTTGGATCTGCCAATAAATGCTCCTCGTTAGAAAACAAAATAAGGCTCCATAACCTTCGTTGGCTCGGTCACGTTTTGTGTATGCCCTCATTTCGATTGCTCAGAAGAGCTCTGTTCTCTCATCCAGCACCAAATTGGCATAAGAAACAAGGTGGGTAGATTTTGACATGGCAGAACCAATTGAAGTCACTTACATACAAATTGGGTAGTATAGGACCCACTCGTCTGCCAGGATGGGGTCCTCGTGTGCACCATAGTTCTTGGTTAGAAACCCTTAGTGATATGGCATCGAATCGATCTCACTGTCGATCTTGTTGCAGATGTCTAATAGAATCATCTTCGTAACTTTCTTTTCTTAGTAGGGCAAAGTTAGCTGCGAGGTTTGGTTTGTTTATGACGTGATACAGTGAAATCCGCAAGGAAGCTGCATTGCTGATGTCGCCTTGCCCGAATGCCTACTCGACCATAATTGTGTTGTGGAGAGGTTTAATTTGCCTCATTTCTCGTAAATCTCACTAGTAATTTGTCTAAATTCACTTATATACTTTTTTCACTCCTTATGGTTATATGGCAGTGAAACATTAGCCACTTTTGACTTTTGTATGGCTGGACAGGATGATGACCAAGGTTGATTCTTATCGTCTCCCTAACCAGTTTTCTGCTCCGAGACATACTGGGATGTGAGATTTATTCAACTTTAGATCTCCAGTAAGCGTATTATCAGATGCCGATGGAGAAAAGCTTTATACCACTCACCACAGTCAGATTTTCAAGAGAATCACATGAATTTCTTCGAATTCCTTACGGGTTGTAGAATACCAGTGAGACATTCCAGCATTTTGCTGAATAAGTCCTACAGAATTGTTCATTAGCGAGGATGTACATAGAAAACATAATTAATTTAAGTCGATCACGTAATGAACATCTTAAGCATTTAGAAACGGGTTTGACGAGGCTGGAACAATATGGATTAGTGGTCAAACCAAATATAAGCAACATTGGATGCTTTTCGGTTAAATATCTTGGACATATAATTTCCGAAGACGGATTAAAACCTTTGGAAGACAAAACCCAAGCTATCAATGACGTAACGAAGCCCTGGACCGTGCGCCAATTGCAAACGTTCTTTAGTTTGATCAGCTATTATCGAAGATTCATTTCAGATCCAGACGGAATTGTAGGATCGCTAAAACGCCACATTACACTCGAGAAAAGCACGATCAAGGACTTCTGGCCTGTCTCCTTCAGTCAGGAAGACCGAGAAAAACTCCATAGGGCTAATGAAATGCTAAGTGGCATAACCACTCTAGCACCTGTAGATTGGGAAAAATCATTGGATTTAATCACAGATGCCTCAGATATTCCAATTGGGACAGTGCTTCAGCAAAAAGACAAGAATATAATAAGAAAAATTTGGTCTTATAGCCGAAAGCTTCATGATCGAGAAAAACGGTATGATACTTTTGCTGTGTATGCTGCACTGCTACATTTTGAACATTATTCAGACGGTCATCAGTTCAAGTTATTGACAGATCCTGAGCCGTTGATAAACATACTTGGTAAAACCGCGAGGCTTAATTAATCTCGCAGGGTGAACTCCCAAATTACCCGATTATCAGAGTTCGACTTTACTCTCTTATATTGCTGGTAAAGAGAATAAGGTAGCAGATGCACTTAGCGGACCGAATGAAGCAGACGTCGAGCTAATACGTCAAGGTCCATTGAAGAATCTAGATGATTCTCCTAACAATTTAGTCAATCAAATCGAGGAAGCGCAAAGATCCGATCCATTTGCGTTAATATTGGCCAAGAGATCCGGCTATGTTCGCAAGCTCTTGAGCGGCAAGTGGTTGTTATGCTAAATGTCCAGAGATCAACCCTAAACATATTTGATGTTGGAGTTACGCGCAAAAGTAATTTAACAATCATACGATTCGGAACACCTATCCATAAAAGCCACCATTCTTCTAATTACTAACAGATACGTATTCTCGTATATGTCTGAAGACACACGGGTTTGGGTAAGAGCCTGTGCCAGTTGTCAAACAAGGTAAGGTGTGGAGACATACTAGAATCGAGATGTGGAATATTCGAATACCAACCGGACGATTCAGACATTTACATATAGACAATGTCGAGATTCCCGAAGTTAACGGGCAAAAGTACTTGCTAAAAATGGTTGATCGTTTTAGTCGGCAATTTGAAGTTACGATTTTGAAGGATATGAGAGCGAAAGTCTTGTTCGCGCTCCCAAATTATTTGGTATCGCGTTATGGTGTTCCGGTAAGTCACTAGTGACCGTGGTAGTCCATTTATGTGAGAGCTTTTCATACAATCCACATGCGAATGGGATGGTAAAAAGGCTGTATCATGGAACTTTAAGCTGCGTTGAGATGTACTAGTGGAACAAGCTGGGTGCAGAATCTTTCTATTATATTTCTTGCCATGCGCAAGAAATATAGGGCACAATTATGAACTTCAATAGCAGAATTGGTAGATAGAGAACCATTAAAGTTACTATAATCAAGGTTTTGAACTTGATACAAACACCTGACCCATTAAGTACATACATTTGTCAGTATAAACGAAGAATTGTATAATGTAGAAAAGGCAATTCATCCAATAGACCTCTTTCGTCCTTGTTAGAAACTCATCGCGTACTGGCCATAATTTGCCGCGGACAGGGCGTGATGAGTTTATATGGATTGACGATAAGACTGAAGGACTAGATTAGTTTAAGATTTATCGTTTCCTGGACGAGTCTGATGCGTGCAATCCAACCACGCAGGCACAAAAGTAAAACCAACAAATTTTATAAGAAACGTTGTTGAAAGCATCGACATCATGTTCAATCGAGCTACAAGATCATCACGCTCAATCAACGAATTAGCAGTACAAGTGGCAAATGATCAACGCACACCGTCGATGATAGAGACACCAGTATGCACAACTGGCTCAACATGCATGCAGAGCCTTACAAAATCCAAAAGTGACTAAAGTTTCAGTACCATATAACCATAAGTCATTCATTGTTATATGTGGACTGTAAAAGAACACTAGATCGCCCATTCATAGTGAGGATGGTTTGTATTAGTAGTTTAATTTCTCTTAGGTAGTCTGTCAACCAAGGCTGATAAGCAGTATCTGCCCAGATACCAATGACAAAAATTTCTTTCAGCAAGTCTTCATTTGTTTCGTGAAATGCAACTGATGAAGGCCTACGGTAAGCTTGGCCGAAATATCTTGATGAAGGAAAATTACTGGAACAATGAAAGCTGCGTTAGTCAAAACGCAGATCAGGTAATTTAAGGATTACGTCTATTACTAGACGTCATTTTTTCAAAAGGTGGTGTATGTAGAGGAAGATATTTCCTCGGACAGAATTGAAGTAACAACTTTTGATTAATTTCAACTAACTACTACTAATTTACTTTACTGCGGCTGACTCCTTTTAGAGGATAAGCCGGCTCCATTTCAACTAATGTGGCTGATTGGAACGAATATCGTTAAAAAAATAAAATATTCGTTTAATTTCTAGAAAATTCTTTGTTTAAAGACTTTTCAGTAGATATACCTTTGAATTGAGTGTAATTCGAGTTTTTCGTATTCTGTGTCTGTTCGGTGTGATTTTGTTCAGAAAGTTTCATTTGACATTTCAATTCTCGATTCGATTTTATAATCTTTGACCTTCACAATATGAACCTGTTCATACGAGGTTCCATTTCTCATTTGTATATATTGGGATCGTTCAAGAACAGGCAATTTAATAATTCTACTTTTCGCATCTAATCTATTTCTAGGTTATATATTCGGGTGCAGTGTTGCGTAAAATGTACACAGCCCGTCGTATGTCAATTAATTATATATTTAATTGTGATTAACATGGAGACTAATCTAAAATTTGAATACACTGAAATCTTGGTAAAAGGAGTTGTAGGTATGAACTTTATAGATATGAAAGGTCGTATAGGCACACTAAGACTGATACTGACTTGGCGTCTACAGGTCCTTACTCAGCTAATAGGACTGGAAACTCTACACCTGCATCAAAAGCATACAGCAAAAGTTTTCAGATTTTGGTATTTCACGAGCATAGGAATTGAAGTGATGACACGTCGTGGAATTAAATAATATTGCTCTATTGAGATTAGATTTTATGAACCTCCGTATTCAAAATTTAGACAGTTACTTTCCTGTTGGAGTAACAATTCATATAATATATTTAATCTATTACTCATTTAATCTTAGACAGAGTTTTAGTCAGTCACTCTACTTATTTCTAGACAGTCTGATATTCTACCAATATCTGTTTTATTGTCACTAGTGATAAGCACAATCGTTATATTGTAACATGTGTGATCATATATTATCTTTTTGCGCGTTTAATAACTTCCAATCATTGGTTTTTTTGTTTTTTGATACAGAACACAAATTATAGATATCAATAAAATTAAATTCTATATTAAAACTAACGACAATATTCAATATTAAAAAATAATGCGTTCCAGAAGAAAAAATAATTAGCTGAAGGGCTAGACGGCATCTGCAGAAATAAAATTTATTACTAACTTAACCATTAATATAACCCGAATAGAAACAAAGTATTTCCGCAAGAACAATTAATCTGAGCAAATACTTACATAAAGTTTTGACATTGACAAACATACAAATAGAGAGATGATATTTTATGTTAAATAAATCCAATTGAAAATAGCGAGCGAAAACAGACAGATATTCATTAAGGACTACTTTTAAATAAAACACCAAATAGTCTATTTAGGCCATTTCACAAACTATTTTTATTTTAATCAAAACTAATTCAAACTTTAACATTTTGTTTTACAAGACGAGTTTATTATAAAAATTTTGCTTTTAAGCGGTCTCTGTATTTATTAGAAAATATTTAAATTAACGGTAATCAAATTTTAAATAATTTATCTTAGTTCAAATTTTTGAATGCAAATTAACCCACATAGTTAAATTTTATACATATTATTATTTATTAGAATACTGTGTAAATTCTAAGATTTTACCCTTTATTGCGCTATTATTTAAAAGCCTACGATGGCGCTATATGATTTTGTGAGATTCCCTAGTTCGCTTTCTGCCGTTAATGCTTCAACTACTGAACCAAATTTTCTACCCGATGTTCATCTTTCAGAATTTAATATAAATGCTCCTAAAAATGCACAGGTTTGATTTCATTTATGTTTTAAATTTAGAACCTCTTTCAACACATTGAATATGGAATCAAATGTAATGAAACAAAAATTCATTTTAAACATGGAACTACTACTCTTGCTTTTAAGTATCAGGGTGGTATCGTAGCTGCCGTTGACTCACGTGCATCAATGGGAAATTATATAGGTATTGTCATAGTTTATTTTCATGTGCGTAGCCTCGCAAACGATGAACAAAGTTGTACCAATTAATGATTATATGTTGGGTACAATTGCTGGGGGTGCTGCAGATTGTCAATTTTGGGAGCGTGTTTTAACCAAACAGTGTCGGTTGCATGAATTACGCAATAAGGAACGAATTTCTGTTGCAGCTGCTTCTAAACTTTTTGCGAATATGATTTATAACTACAAGAATATGGGCATGTCTATGGGAATAACGATGGTTGGATTCGATAGAAAAGGACCTGGTTTGTATTACATAGATGATTCGGGTCACCGTCTCACTGGTGACCTTTTTTCTGTGGGATCTGGAAGCCCATATGCATACGGGGTTCTTGATAGCTGTTATAAGTATGATTTAACGGACGAAGAGGCCTATGAGCTAGGTCGGCGCGCTATTTATCACGCTACCCATAGAGATGGCGCGTCGGGTGGTTTCGCAAGTGGTACGTTTATTATTTATTCATTTCTTAGTTTACCACGTAACGAAGGATGGGTACAAGCTCATCAGTCGAACTGATGTTTTGGACCTCCATTATAAATATAAGGAGGAAAAATAATTTAATATTCATATAAATAAATTTTGTTTAATCGTGTTATTTTTAAATATCTTTTGATTTCCTAATTGTGCTTGTCAATGAACTCTCTTTATCACGACTTATAGTTAGTCTGTCTCCACATTGGTAATAGTAAACATTTTATTCAATTTGTGGAATCGAATTTACGCCTTAATATCGAGTTCCCATGTTGCTTTTAAATATTCCTATAGAAATAGTGAAAGTGTATTTTAAATTTATGAACGTACAGTAAAATCTTACGCGATTTGAAAGATCCTCAAAAATCTTGCTGTTAATGAGTAGCGTTTTTTTTATAAAGATATTTATTTTATAAATATAATCGGATGGTTTCTCGCATTAACGTTTTTATATTTATACATACTAAAAGTCATTTTCGCAAGCAAATTCTGTGTAATGCCAATTTTCGACCCCAATTTGGCCACTCTGCACTCACTATGCTACGCGTTCGTTCTTTTATGAAGAATTCTCAGTTTTTCCGAGAAGGCATGTATAGCGTACATAAATCTATTTTTATGTAAATTTTTCGATTGACTGCTTAGCTATCGGATCCTTGATAATTCGTATATGTAATTTTGTTCCATGCGCTGTTAACACTAACTAAGCTTTATTGTATGTAAGCAACAGCCTATAGTTTTAGTAGACCACTCATGGTTATAATACGTGTCTCAGTTGTGGCTGTAGTGCCTGACAAATGTAAGTTTTATTGCAAATTATATCATAAATTGAAATTGGTCTTGCATGTATTTTTATGAAATGAAATTGTTCGATCTATGCTAAATAGCGAATGGACTTCCCTCATGAAAATATCCACCATTGGAGGATCATAAGAACGGATGATCATTTTGGATCACGATTGTCCGCTCTAAATTATTCATCAGCCATAAAAAGCAATGCTTTGCAGTAAGGAGTCGGGACCAGCTTTATTAAGACGTGTTTTTCGGACAAGATGGACGAGCTTACCAATGTTATTCTGCTGTTTAAAACCAGCATTTCGTCTATCCCAAACTAAATGGCTAATCTAGCAATGGTCGATTATGAACCCTAAGAGCGGAAACTTCACGGACGTGAGATTCTTTAGTAAGAGCAGCCCCAATGTTCTATTATTGATATAATAAACTGATTTGGTCATTTTTACGAGCAAGATTTTGCCGCAAAATCTATTTTGGTCATGTTTTGTTAAAAAAATTAGTATATTTACAACAACATATATTTAGTTTAATTTTAGAAGGAATTGAATCTATGAATTAAAACTTTTACTATAATAATTCATCAACGCATAGAAAGCTCGGACACACGAATAATTATGCAACTTATACTTAGATGAAAGAGTAAAATTAACAAATAAAACTGCTGTTTGGTCTAATTTTGTTCGTGAAGTTTATAGTACTTGGCTTTGATAAGTCACAAAGATTATCGTCTTTATCATTATGCACATCAATACAAAAGCCATTAGAAACTAATGTTTCACTGCTATATAACCATAAGAAAAATAAGAACAAAAATAACGTGATAATGACAAAATTAAAGTTTTAGACACAAATTATTAAAGAGATTTATGATTGAGAGCATCCTGTTACTGTGAGTATGCTTACCTAGATAATACACAAATATGAGGCAAACTTAACTTCTACATATCACCATTATAGCCAAGTGAGCTTTAAACAAAGGCAAAATCGGCAATACAGCTTCCTTGTGGGTTTCATTATCAGTCATAAACGCAACCGCACCTCGAAACTATTTTCGCCTAACTAAAAAATGTAGGTGATTCTTTTAGAATTCTGAAACAATGTTGCCACTCGACTGAATGCTATAACACACAGGAGTTTCAATGAAAAACAATGTTGCGCACGTGGGCCCATCCTGGCAGACGCGTGAGTCCCGCACTACCCAATTTGGATGTGGATGATTATCTGCCCTGTCAAAATCTGCGCACCTTGTTACTTAAGCCAATGTGATGCTGCACGATAGAATAATGCTGTACTGCGCAATCGAATTGAGGACACGCAAAGCATGACCGACTCAATAAATTTGTTAAATTCTTATTTTTTCTTAAAACAATGATGCTTCACTGCCACACAACCATGAAATTTAAAGTTATGTGTAGGCTATAAATGAAAACTACGTCGCCCATTCTTTGTGAATTTATTACTCATTAATTAACATTGAATTGGCTTGTGGCGGTATAAAACTACGTCGCCAATGTTTACTTGCAAAAAAGCTAGTTGTCACTGTTTCCGTCTAATTGAAACTTGTAGGCGATTTGGATGACTGTTTAAGATGATCTTTAGCGTTTAATTTTAATTTGTTGTACATTCAATATAACATTAAAATATATATTATAATGATTAGCCTTTCTTACTTGGTTTAGTCTCCATCTTATAATTGTTTTCGGCAGTTTCTCTCGGCAAAGCAAATTGCGATAAAACATTGGAATCTCATTGCCTGATGCGGAGAGTTGCTCTGTTCTCTCATCCGGCACCAAATTGGCGTAAGAAACAAGGTGGGCAGATTTTGAAGTCACTTACATACAAATTGGGTAGAATAGGACCCACTCGTCTGCCAGGATGGAGTCCTCGTGCGCATCATGATTATTGGTTAGAAACCCTTAGCGATATTGCATCGAATCGTAACTTTCTTTTCTTAGTAGGGCAAAGTTCGCTGCGAGGTTTGGTTTGTTTATGACGTCATACGGTTAAATCCGCAAGGAAGCTGTATTGCTGATGTCGCCATGCCCGAATGCTAACTTGGCTATAATCGTTGTGGAGAGTTTTAGTTTGCCTCATTTCTGTGAGTTATCTTGATAAATTTACTCGTAGTAGCTAGTTATTCCTTCTCTCTCTCTCTGTCGTAAATCTCACTAATAATTTGTCTAAATTCACTTATATACTTTTTTCACTCCTTATGGTTATATGGCAGTGAAACATTAGTCACTTTTGACTTTTGTGTGGCTGAACATGATGATGACATCAAAAATCCATTCTAGAATATGATTTCTCTTAGTTTAGAGAATTCTACTCAAATTTTGCAGTAGCAACAGGCCCTTCTTGTACATTTAGCTAGGTTATTCACGAAGTTCCTTTTATATTATTTAGAGAATAATGTTTTAAAGATGCTGGCTCGTGCTAGTTGATTTATAGGTTTGGTTCGAGCAAGACGCCCGTTATTTTCCCGAATTAATTGTGTCCGGGTAGGGAAATATTTTACTAGACACTTCCACTCTTGCGAATTTCATTGTTTTTACTCCATTCGCTACTTGAAGAAATTTTGCTCAATAAGTTTTGTTTTAGGGAAGAAGAAGAGAAGTCGTTCGCACTCATTCTGAATAACTTTAATTTATCTATAATGTATTTTAATCCATATTTCTTAGGTGGTGCATATATACATCAACGATAAATGGCACTATGCAACTTTGCGAGAACATACCAGACTATCTAGGAGAAGGAAAACTCTGAATACAAACATCCTCATTTGGAATAGGCGAGCTAGTGTTCTTTTGCAATCCACATATAACAATGTACGACTTACAGTTATATGGTAGTGAAGCATTAGTCACTTTTGGTTTTTGTTTGGCTTTGCATGATGATAATACAACGCGTTTAAGAAAATAGTGCTTCAAATTAAAACTGTACATTCGTGTTATTTTGGGTTACTTACGTCAATGGGCAAGTTTGATCACCCCTTTCTCGTCACCTATCGCACGATCAACAATGTTTCTTTTAACGGAACATTGGTAGATAGTGGAGTCATCTCAAAATGGGGACAAATTCATATAAAAAAATTCTCTTATCTCTTAGTATTTGACAGTACTCATTTATATTACTACTGATATCAGCGCTTTTCATTTGTTGTTGATAACCTTCATGTACTGTGCTTCTCAAACTACGGTGGTCGAATTTATGGTACGTTTAAAATCATCAAATCTGAGGGGCCAATTCTGACTTGCTCGTACAAGTGCATTTTAGACACCACATTTAAGAGCGGAATGAAATACTCGTATTTCTCCGTAAATTTCGAAGGTTGGAGAAAGCGATTCTAGCTTTCACAATTCTCACTCACGTCAGACATATTGCCTGAGATGTTGATAGAGCTGCAAAGGTATGTAAACTTGTCAACTGTGTTCAGACCTTCACATTTTAATCGTACAATTAGAGTTAGTGGTGGGCGATTTTGTAAAAGTATGCTAGTTTAGATTTAAATTTCATACCTAAAGGTGGAATAACGACTACAAATCACTCAAGATGGCCTGAGTAGTACATCGATTGTCGAATAATGATACGATATTGTCTTCTTAGTCAGGGCGGACTAATGTATCACCTGGGTGAGCTTTGACGCCCGCATCTTGAACCTATGTAGTTCATAGTAGCCTCTTAAAAATTGGAGAGCCGAACATCACTGCTGATACTAAAGTTGTGCGTTAATTCGTTATAGAGCCTTACGCAACTGGAAGTCTTTGTTTAGAGAGCGAATAGAATATTTACAAATTTGGAGGGTACATCATTTTTCAACAAAATATCGAATAGAACGTTACGTTCCACTAAGTCTGATGCACCTTTGAAGTCTAGAAAGATGGCTATTACAGTACGGTAATATAAATTTATTTAAATCAAGTTTGCGAGCTTGAAGTAAACACTAATCCAATTGTATTTAGCCGGTTGTTAAGCAACAAAAAAAACTACCATCAGTCGCACGCACTGACGCGTTTCGACCTTCCATGATCATCATCAGAGTACGACGGAAAACTGACTATCGAGGATCAAACCGCATTGCATATATATGGAAATCAAAATTAGATATGCGGCTCTCACCTCTAATAGTCTTGCATACATTGTACTTGACTGGAAAATATCGGCTGCATTTTTTCTATACAGTCACAAACATCAACTAATGGCAATTTTCGCCACACACATATATGGGCAATACAATTGATCAAAAAATGATTGCGCGGATCGTGGTAACAATTATTTAAATGAAGTTTGTGAGCTTGAAGTAAACATCAATCCCATTGTATTTAACCCGTCATCGAACAAAATTAGATAGCGGCTCTCACCTCTGGTAGCAGCAGAATATTGATTGTCGAATAATGATACGATATTGTCTTCTTAGTCAGGGCGGACTAATGTACCACCTTGGTGGACTTCGACTCCTGTATCTTGAACGCATGTAAGTTTTGCCTATAATAGCCCCGTAAAAAATTAAACAAAAATGAGAAATTGGATAGGCGAACATCACTGCTGGTAGTAAAGTTGTGCGGTCATTCGTTGTAGAGCTTGACGCAACCGGAAGTTATTGTCTAAAGAGCGAATAGAATATTTACAACTGGTGGGTACACCGCATTTCAACAAAATATCGAATAGAACATTGCGATCCACTGGAAGTCTAGAAAGATGGATATTACTGGACAGAGATATAAATGTCGTTTCACAAAAAATGGCTTAAAGTGGAAATGCTATCTTAACAGCACTGTACTGGTCCGAAATCCTGCTTGTTATCCTCTAGTATATGATTCACTCGAAACGCTGACACGTTATTGGATAATCGCAGCACATAACTTAGATACGGCCGGAGTCAAGCCTATACGACGATGGTTACCACATGAATTACGATTGCCTTTTTCTCAGAAAGGATTGATGATCAATCCAGTCAAAACAAGCGGCCTGATCTCCTTGTTCCATTTAGTTTGAAAATGGTCAGTTGGTGTCGCAGAAATTATGTCGCCACCATCCTTAAAAAGACTCAGAAGTAAATCACTACGGGCCTGCAGCTTTGCGACGTTTAAGAGATTGGATTGCATCCCGTATTTCTAACTCTGTTTTTTAACACTGTTGATACAAGTATACCTTCGGGGGTCAGGATGGCGCAAGTGCCTAAGAAAAGTGACCTTTGAAATGTCCAGTCACCTATCAATACAACTTATTTTGCCATTTAGACCAGCTAGCTTTGCGTTCAAATTATCGTCATTCTTGACAAAAAGTCGGCTGTGTAAGTCTCCTTACGCTTATTTGAGGTTTATTCTTATTTACATTTCCGGAAAATGATTGTACAAATCTACAACGGATAAGTGCATGGTCGGGATTCACATAAGTATTTAAAAAAGGACGACAATCCTGGATTTAATCACGCCATCTATAATTAACCGCAACATAATCTATTTGAATTCACAGGTGGCCCGAGGGCTGACGGACGCCATGTGTCGCAGAGCATTACACTTCGTGAGGTGTTTGTGCTACTTAAGTATAATGTATGTTCCGCGCAACTATCCTTCAGTCGTTGGTCATTATCGTTGCAAATAGACCTTAAAGTGTATCGGCCACCTTATTGCAATTCTCTATGACTTAAGTGCCAAACTTGAGTATTCATGTCACCCATAATCAAGACTATATCTGAACTTCTTAATTTACTTATTAAAGATCTTAAATTGGAGTAAAAAGCTTCCTTGATGTTGTCTGTACTATGACGATACGTCAAAAAGGCTTCTGGCATTGATTTTAGTAGATGTATTCAAGCGTGCCGCACAAGTTACATGGATTTATTTAGCTAAAAGTACAATACCGACACCTAATTTACCGGCTTCAGGAAGCTATGGAACCAGAGGTTCAAAGCCAATAACGTGTAGATAAGGACGGTGCATCCAGATTTGTGATGATCGTAGGATCCTCTATACTGGTTTCAGATACGCAACATATCAAATTCTAAATTGTCCAACGTACGTGCAAGAGCTTCTTGCCCAATTTGTTTCAATATTCGCACATTGAATGCGCTGACGGTAAATCCTAACCTAGGGTTAATGACTGATAGTTTACTTGTATTATTTGCGATATTTGGCAACCCGGTACTTGGCTCAGTAATATAATCAACACCAGCCATATTCATAAAACTTAAACGAGCGATATTGCTAGACGGAGAAGAGGAAAGAGGCAGAAGCGGAAATGGTGTCAGCAGTACCCTGATTTCGTTTATCCAACATACGCCACTCAGTAGGTAAGGTGACCTTTAATACCCTGCGCGACGGCCGATGCAGTATTGATTCATTATAGTTTTTATGGTATGCCTCGATGCTCGTTTTGCGTATACAGGTATATTAGGCTGCTAGCAGATGAACTGGAAAATGAAGACTGATAACATCTGTTTGCAGTGTATAAAAATATATGTCAGCGTTCGAGCAATACACGAACGGCACTATCTACAGCTTTCTGATAGTCTGTCGAGTTTCTGAGCCAACATTACATTAAAGTTTTTCCTATTCTGACAGTTTAAACATGCATTTCAAGATGCTCCGTCTAACAATCAATGTTAAAAAAGTAAAAGAAATTATATTGACCGTCAGAAAAAGAGATCTCCCACCATTTCAGCGAAAACTACAGTTTTACAAAGCACAGCTTTCTCAATTGCAATCGTAAACCATTGCAGCATGCATATTCTGTTTGACACAACACACCAATAATTAATACTTGATTTATAACATTTTTATGTCACTGAGCATCATAATTTAAATCTTATAATGACCATGGTATATACAGAGTTCATTGAACTTTAAACTGCGAAATACAAATAAATACTGTTTGTTGCGAAGAGCTAATATATATGCAAGTATGTATTAGGTGTTGCGAACCTAGTAACAAATTAGTTCATTTGTGACCAGAAGGATAAACCAAAGGCAGCATGAACGGAAAGTATAATCTCGTTCCCATTCGTTTCGTGCTTACTGGCGACTCATCAGTAATACCGGCTCCTACTGATGAGACGCCAGTAAGCACGACACGAATGTGAATGAGATTATACTTTCCGTTCATGCTGCCTTTGGTCTATCCTTCTGGTCACAAATGAACTAATTTGTTACTAGGTTCGCAACACCTAATACATACTTGCAAAATAAAAATTTATTAAATATTTATATGCACAAATTTAAAAAAATTACCAGGTTCCTTTTAAGATACGTACTTACAAAAATGCGTAACAAAATATATACATAATTTAACCATAAATTTGCTTCTGCAAGCGCTGTTTACAAAAAAGAACAACTTCCATTGCTTAGCAAATCAAACAAAATATTGTAAACAAATAAATTTTTCATCACGTAAACAATAAGGAATTAAGTGTTGCGCACCAAAGACATCATCATACACAGCTATACAAAAACCAAAATTGGCTAATGTTTCACTTCCATATACCCTTAAGAAGCGAAAATTGTAATTTGTATTGGTCATGGTTGAATGTGGACTGTAAAAGAACAAGGGTCGTCCATTCCTAGTGAGGATGTTTTTGTTCGAAGTTTTGCTTCTAGGTAGTATGCCATCCAAGGCTGATGAGCACTATCAGCCCAAATGCCAGTGGACAATGTTTCCTTTAGCAGCCGAAACTTGCCCTTCGCGCCTGGCTCGCTTGTTCTCATTCTGTCAGACACATTTAACAATAAAAGTTACTGCGCAATTGGTACATGGTACCAACACAAAGGATTTTTATGTATGCTAAAGGTCACCAAAATTGAGAATTTATGTTACTATTGAACCCATTTTGCACCGGAAAAGCCAAACCCAGTAGCCCGGATCTATATCACTTATAAAATTTCGCGGTAATCATGGCATCGTTCATTTAAATATATAACAGTTAGATACTGTTTGTGGCGGTGTTTTACCACATACCTCACCCTAATAAATAGTGGGTAAAGTGCGTAATACCGGCATCTACAGAGAAATCGCTAGTAAACACGAAGCAAATGTGCACATGATATTATACCTGTTGTTCGTGCTATTTTGGTTTAACCTTCTGGATATATTTGGACTAATTTGATACAATATGCGCAACGCCTAATACGCAAGACAATATATTTGCTCACCGCCACAAACTGTATCTAACGACGTATATTAAATTGAATGATATCATGATTATTGTGACGTGTGATAAATAATATCTATCAAGGGACCGAGCCAAGGAAGTTGATGGAGCCTAATTTGTTTTTCTAACGAGGAGCACTTGTGGGCAGATCCAAAAACACGTCTACAGATGTGTATGTTGGCTATTCGTTGTTGGTAATCAACAAGTGCTATGCTTCGCAATAAACAATGATTGAATGTCTGTAAACGTCTAAAATCATCAAATCTAAGAGGCCAAGTTTTACTATAGGGTAATAAATCTGCGCGTACAGATGCATTGTAAATACAACCTTTATGACAGAGTGCAATACTCGCGTTTCTCCATTAAATTCTAACTGCCGTCGATCAAGGGCAGCGTGTCTATGAACTTGCTGGAGTGACAAGTGTTTATAAATAATTGTAATTCTCAATTTGGATCAGCTTTAGCATACATTGAAATAAATTTTGTTGGTACCATGCACCTTTGCGGCAACCATTGTGTCGTTATCATGTACTGATATAATAGCCATAGAGTTGGTACCATTTACGTGCTTGATATATATTATATATAGTGAGTTTGTTTTGATGTAGCACTGTAGAAGACTTAATAAGATAATAGCTTCGCTACTGCAGTTTGATACGTTCGTATAGGAGATTATGCCGTCCTACTTTTCTATCTCCCATGCTAAAAATATATTTTGCGGAAAGGTCGTAATACCGGCTCCTACTGATGAGTCACCAGTTAGCATGAAACGTATGTGAACGGGATTATACTTATCGTTCATGCTGTATTTTGTTTATCCTTACATTCATATTGGAACTAATTTGATACAAAGTGCACAACACCTAATACACATTTGCATATATATATATATATATATATATATATATATATATATATAAGATATCACGTCACATACATATGTGAAATTAGTCTCATATTGATAAGTTAATCACGTTAGTTATGATGTACGATATATCGCCATCAGAAAATTGAACAGTAATATAATTACATACGTCAAATTAATTTTGATACAATTATTATGATAAAGGGAAAAAACGGTCTTTTTAATTAATCGCATTTGTAGAATAATTGATCACACTCAAATTCGTCTGTCGGGCACCAGCCTACCCCGCGCTGATGCTCGGACCCTTCATGGCTTTTATTCCAGTTGATTCTGTCTAGTCAAATGTGATCTATCTTTTTCACCAGATCGAGCTATCATCAAGTTGATGACAGCACTTTATTTCTCAACTCCTCCCTCCCCTGTGGTTAACTACTTTGCTAGTCACAATTTCATTCATCTCCACATATTCTACCTCTGATTTGTTATTTCAATGGTTGGGCTTGTTGGCCTTTGTTGCCAAATAAATGTATTATTATTATAAATAGTTGTAGATTCATCATTGAAATTCACAGACCTTATAATAGGAAAAAATGATGGTATAATTCGAGTGTTACATTATGCAAAAATGATATACTGCATAACATTTCAATTTAAGAATACAGAATGTAGAAATAAAAATCTCAAAAAGGTATGTTGCTAATCACAATTATCCTTGTCTTTTATTCAACCACGAGAAAGTATTATCATAATCAAAATAAAAAAAGATCAGCAGGACTGTAGAGTTTTTCTAGTTCAGTACATAAAAAATTAAAAGACATCTTAGATGGAGGCGATTCTCGAAGCCCGTATGTAAATTGATTGTAAATTTTCGAAAAAGAGAATAACTTTCCCGCAACATTTCTCACCAAAGAAGGAAAGATCGCTAAATGTCCAGGTCTAGCTCCAACTTAATAAACCTTTCTAATTGGATTCATATAGGCACTGGTTCAAATGGAAAACTTTTTAACAGTAGCAAACACTCCGAAACCATAAAGTTTGCAGTGATACAAACTTTAATCTTCTGGCATATCTAGTGCCAAAGACAGGGCTGCTATGTTTCACAATTTTATTTTGTACAGCTTCTAGCTTGTTTGGTAATCCCTTTTTAATGGATTCCAAGTAATGGTAGCGTATTCTAATATCGGTCTAATCCCAATTATATACATTTGTAATTTTATATAGTTTGATAAGATATTTATTAGTGCCCATTTGCTCTTAGCACTGCTTACTATCCTTTCAATATGTCTCTCAGCAGAAGCTATACATTTAAAAGTTATGCCTAAATTCTAAATTACTTGCTGAAGTTTGATCTCAAAAACATCATTAATCACAGCATCATGAAAATAAACATAATTAAAAATTTTTCATTTGTGACCAGAAGAATAAACCACAGAGCATGAACAGACAGTATAATCTCATTCACACTCGTTTCGTGCTTGCTGGCGACACATCAATACCAGCCGGTATCACGCCCTTTAACAACTATATATTTGGGTGAAGAATGTGGGATAATAGGGCAGTACAATCTCCTTTACGAATGTGTAAACCTGCAGTAGTGAAGTTAACATCATATAAAGTGTCGACAATGCGACTTCAACGCTAACTCAAAATATATAATATATATACCGAGTCTGTAAAAGATGCTAAAACTGTCTATTGTGTCAGTAACCGATAACAACATTAAAATACCGAAAAGGTACATGTTACTAACATGATGGATATCAATGTATGCTATAGTTCACCGAAATTGAGAATTAAAACAATTATAAACACCTGTTATTCCAGTAAACCCATCCACTCTGGCCTTGATCGATATCTGCCATCATATTTCGCGGTCAGCATGGCATCATTAAATTCACATATGTAGTTAAATACTGTTTGTTGTGAGATCTAATATATATGGGTATGTATTAGAAGGTGAACCTAGTAACAAATTAGTTCAGTTGTGACTAGAAGGATAAACCAAATACAGCATGAACGGAGAGTAAAATCTCATGCACATTCGTTTGGCGACTCATCGGTAGGAGCCGATATTACGCCCTTTAATCACTATATATTTGGGTGAGGAATGTGGGATAATAAGACGGTACAATCTCCTAGACCAACTAATTTGTTACTAGGTTCGCAACACATAATACAGTCTTGCATATATATTAGTTCTCCGCAACAAACAGTATTTAACTGTTATAATTAAATTCCGTTCTATTACCTTTTTTAAAGCTCTCGTCTTTTTACTATTTATTCTTAGCCCTAGTGTTACCAAATACCTACTTAGGTCATACAAATCTAGTGTCCCATAATTTTTGGAACAGTCGACATTTTTCGGATCAATTTAAAAGATTATTTTTAAATCATCAGTACATTTGCAAAATCCATCGTTAAGGATCTTAGTTTCCAAATGTGCAAATACCATTTTGAATAAAATTGGCCCCTAACTTTATCATTGTGGAATTCCACTTGTTACGTTTTGTGATTTTGATCTCAAATCATCTACTTGAATACTCATTCTTCGATTATATAAATAGTATCTGAGTAATCTAAGAATATTCGGATCAATATTCAATAAATTAATCGACTTTCAAATAGTTTCAAAAGATATGGACTGAAAATCTTTTGAGATATCTATAAATACAATTAATGCATATAACTATTCTCATCAAGTGTGTTGAAATGTTGCAACATAGAAAGCATATTAGTAATAGTCGATCTATCTTTCGTAAAGCCATTTTGATTATAAACAACATCATCGGGCAACACACATTCTAAATGATCTAGTATCAGTCGTTCTATTATTTTGAAAAAATGAAGGGATAATAGAGATTAATCTATAATCACTGGCCCACGTTGGCTTATTAACTTTGGCAACGGTTTAACTACTATAGTTAGAGCATCGAATGGTACTTTCCCGTCCTTCAAAATTTTTTTTATAAAATCGCAGAGCGCATTCATAAAAGTTAAAGGTAATTAAAGTAGGTCATCAATCGATATACCGAGGTGTACTTTTTATTTTATTTTATCATCAATTTTATCAATGCGTGACTGTCTATAACAAGTCCTGGTACCCGGTCACCCGAAAGATCAGTTAGATATTGATTTCATTCTGTGGATTACGTATCAAAGTGCCAAAAATTTCAACTGATTCACAGAGAAATTCATACTCAGTTTTATCCACAGGTTATATATGCTTTAATTTCTCTTTATATTTACTGCAATCTGTGAGGAGTTTGTATCCTAGTCTAAGATTACTCTTCAGTTTACCCAAAATGATTCTTTCTGACCTTTGACGGATTATCAGCAGTGATGAATTAATTTCATTGTCAATCAAATCTAAAGTCATTTTTAAAATACTATTGATAAGACTACATTTCATTATATTATCTAATTCTTAGTTTACATAATTTCCTATTGATTCGTTTCGGTATAATATCCGTAAACGTAGATGCCTGAAATATATCGCAAAATGACGTTGAAACAGAAGAAAAAATTCATCAGTGTTCATAATGTAAAACCTACTTAATCAATCATTACGCTTAACTCTCTGAAAAGGTTCCAGTTGATTCTGGAACATTGCACATGAGCATTCTCAAAATTAAGTTACTGTCTTTTGCTACTCAACTTGTTCCATTGTAAAAAAATTTGTTTGTGAGGCAATTTTTAAAATAGATTTAAACTTCATAACTGTGTGAAATAACCGCTTCATTTTCTAAATATACATGATCTAAGCATTCCGAACCTCTGGTTGATTCCTTTATAATTGCTTTAGATCATGATTAGAGAAAATATTGGTATTTCACAGCCATGCATCTTATTAAAATCGCCTGCTACCACATTATAACCATGACAGTCCAAAATAGATTGAAAAGAATTAACAAATATTTTGTCATCATTTAAACTAGCATACGGCGATCTGCAAAACCGCTGTTAGAATCAAATTATCGATTTTTATAGATATAAAATTAATGACAGTACAATATTCAATAGTATGTAACACTTAAGCATTTAACATATATTAATAATAATAACAATACATTTATTTGGCAACAAAGACAAATAGACCCAACCGTTGAAATAATAAATCAAAGATAGGATATGTGGAGATGAATGAAATTGTAACTAGAAAAGTATTTAACCACAGAGGAGGGGGAGAAGTTGAGGAATAGAAGTGCTGTCATCAACTTCATGATAGTTCGATCTGGTGAAATTTACTATAAATAATTACTACTCCACCTCTTTTATCCAACGATCTGTCTTTTCTAAATAAAGAATAATGAGAAATGTCAAATTCGTGATTTTCAATGTCCTTGCTGAGCCAAGTTTCAGGAAATATTATAAAATCAAAATCGTTACTTGGTTTAAAATTACACAGCAAAATTTTTTTTCTTAATACTTCTAAAGTTGACATAGAATAAAGTATATGCAGTATGTGACTTATCTAAACGGTTTTCGGTTTTTAATGGTTTAACTTGGTTGGTTACTTTATAGTTCTTTTGGTGGGTTTTGAGGCTACACTTCTCCTCTCCCTATTGTCAACAACATTCAGTAACGATAACTAGTATTTTAAAATAATTTTTGAATTTTTATATTAGCGTCTTCTGAAGTAGATGGTTTCTACTCCTGATTGTTCTTCAACTTTTTCGCTTTTGCCAATTTCCATTGGAGAAATGTTTTATCACGCCCAATAAATATCATGTGAAAATTAGGTTGTTTAACTTTCTTTTTATTGATGGCGTCACCAGTATATGGATTTGCCTGAACAACATTTGTTCAGAATTAGTTGTAATTCGTAATTTTTTTGGAATTGAAATTCATTGTTTTGGCACAATGTACCAACTTGGCAACAACTTCGACAACTATGGTGTTGGTTACAGGTATTAGCACAATAGCCATGGTGTCTTGGATTATCTTTCTTGTCACATTTGAACTCATTGGTTAATAGGTGCGCAACACCTAATACACAATTGCATATAAATGAGTTTTCCGCCACAAAAAGTTAGTAACCGTTATAAATTTAACTTAATAATTCTGTTTACCGCGAAATGAGCTAAATAATATCGATAAAGGGCAGTGTGTATGAATTTGCTAATGTAACAAGTCTCGATTACGGTGTACTATAGCATACAATGAAATCCAGTGCGTTAGTACCATGTACCGACTTGGCATCCATGACGTTGATACCATGCTCATTTGCGACAACCATTGTGTCGGTATCAGGTACTGACACAAAAGTCATAGTGTTGGCACACTTTACGGGCTTGGTTTATATTATATATATAGTGAATTGGTTTTGATGTCTAATTGTCGAAGGCTTTATTTGAATATAGCTTTACTACTGAAGGTATCCACATTCGTATAGGAGATGGTACTTCCTTCCGTAACAAAATCTATTTAAAGAATGATGTCATGTTTACCGCTAAAGTTGATAACTAATATCGTTCATGGGCAGTGTGTATGAATTTGCTGGAGTAACATGAGCTCAGAAGTAATGGTAATTCTCAATTCTAGCGAATTTTAGCATACAATAAAATGCATCGTGTGTTTTTCGGCAACCATAATGTTGGCATCGCGTACTCACACATTATCCGTAGTGTTGATACCATTTCCAGACTTGGCATATATTATAAACAGTGAGTTGGCTTAGATGATCTTAGCTTCACTACTGCAGGTTTGCACATTCTTCACCGGCTACAACAGATGTGTGGCTGGTAAGCATGAAAGGAGTGTGCACGAGATTATACGTTCCCTTCATGCTATTTTTGGATGATTCTTCTGGTTATTGAAATATTTTGAAACTAGATGCGTTACACCTCATACACCATTGCATATATATTAGTTCTTCTCCACAGGCAATATCTAACTGACATTGATTTATTTGAATGTTGCCATGATTACTGGGAAATGTGATAAATAATGTCGATCAAGGCCAGAGTTTATGGATTTGCTGGAGTAAAAGGTATTCAGAAATATGACGTTAGCTTCACTACTGCAGGATTACACATTCGTTTAGGGTATTGTACCGTCCTATTTCCTTAAATTCCTAATCCAAATATATAAAGTGGGTAAAGGACGTAATATCGGCTCCCATTGATGAGTCGCCAGTAAGCACGAAACGGATGTGCATAAGATTATACTTTCTGTTTATGCTGTCTTTGGTTTATCCTTCTAGTCATAATTTAACTAATTTGTTACTAGGTTCGCAACATCTAATACACAATTGCACATATATTATTTCTCCGCCACAAACAGTATCCGACTGCTATATATTTAAATGAATGATGTGATTACCGCGAAATGTGATCACTGATATCAATCAAGGCCAGAGTGTATGGATTTACTGGAGCAACAGGTGTGCAGAAATATTTGTAATTCTCATTTTTGGTGAACTGTGGCATACATTGAAATCTATCGTGTTGGTACCACGTACTGACTCGGCACGTACTGACTCGTGTTAGTACCGTGTACCTTTTCGGTATTATAATGTTGGTATCGTGTACTAACACAATAGCCATAGTTTTGGTACACTTTATATACTCGGTATATATATTATATAGAGAAATTTCAATTCTCGAAGACCATATGCAGTTACCTTCACTACTGAAGATTTACACATTCGTCTAGGACGTTTTACCGTCCTATTTTCAAACATTCCTCAGCCAAATATATATAATGGGTAAAGGGCGTAATACCGGCTCCTATTGATGAGTCGCCAGAAAACACGAAACATATGTGGACGAGATTATACTCTCCGTTCATGCTGACTTTATTTTATCCTTCTCGTCACAACTGAACTAATTTGTAACTAGGTTCGCAACATCTAATACATTACTGCATATCTATTAGTTATCTGCCACGGTAAACATAGTTTTGTACCACCTACTGATACAACGACCATAGTGTTGGTACCCTTTTCCAGGCATGGTATATATTAAAAATAGAGAGTTGGCTTTAAAATCGCATTTTCGAAAACTTTATTTGGAGTTACCTTCACTACTGCAGGTTTTTACATTCGTATAGGAGATTGTACTGTCCTATATTCCCACCTTGCGCAACAATATCTATTTCGGGTAAATGTAATACTGGCTAGTACTGATGGGACACAAGTAAGTACAAAACAATTGTGAACTGGATTTAACTTACCTTCATTCTGTCTTTGGTTTATCCTTTTGGTCATATTTGAACTAATTTTGTACTAGTTGCGCAACACCTAATGCACAATTACATATATATTAGTTCTCCGACTCGAAATAGTTTAAATTTTCAAACTTGTGGAATTTTAGCATAGAATAAAGTGCTTGTATCATTTACAAACTAGGCAACCATAGTGGTGGTATATATATATTATATATATATATATATATATATATATATATATATATATATATATATATATATATATATAGTGAGATGACGTTGAACTCGGATCGCCGAAATCTGTAATGTATTTTAATACATATTGGTATATGAGATTTTACCGTCCTATATCTTACATTCCTAACCAAAATATATGGTGGTTGATGAGTCACCTGTAAGCACGAAACGAATGTGCGCGAGATTAAAATTTCCGTTCTTTGTTTTATCCTCCTTAGCATATTTGAACTAGTTTGTTACTAGGTGCCGAACATATAAAACTCAATTGCATATTTAATAATAATAATAAAAAATTTATTTGGCAACAAAGGCCAACATGCCCAACAATTGGAATGATGAGGTACAAATCTAAAGTAGGATTTGTAAAGTTGAAAGTAATTGTGACTAGCAAAGTATATTACCATAGAGGAGGAGGGAGTTGAGAATCGTAATAGATCGTTCTGATGGAATGGATATTCCATTGGGCTAGGAATGATCGACTATTTCGAAGAGTCTGTACGCCAGTGTCGCTTGCGGGGATCATAGACTTCAGTTGAGCGATTTACGGCGGATGGAAAGCGTGGAGGAACCAGCGCCCGAGGAATGATAGATGGTCCAGTAGGCTATTTGAGTTTCCGATTGTTCGCTGCGGTAGAATGAAAACAAGAATAGAAATGGTAGCGTTGAGTCCATATTAGAGTTTGAGAGTCCGAGGCGAATGGTTGAAAGGGGACTAGCCAGAATAGACTTCACGCCCCGAAACTGGATAATAGCCCAGGGAAATAAAGAAGTGTTATGGGTTAAGGAGGAACCAGTTGCGCTTCCAATCAGATGTCTCGCTTAGGAATTTGGTAATGAAGTGATTGTGGGCCGCCTTTCTAAATTCGTGATTGGATAGGAGATTTAGTTCCGCGGGAAGACCGTTAAATACACTTGCGGCTTTGGAAAAGAGATGGATTTTATTAAATATAATTCGAGTGTGGTTAGATTGTATTGAAGAGTTGCTATGGCGTGTAGCATGGTGGTGACTAGGGTGAGCGAAGTTTGATAGTGATAGGCTAGCTGTGGATGAAAAATGACTCATAAGTGACGAGTGAACCGTAGCGGAAGAAAGTTAGCCCAATAATAAGAAATATGTTCAATGGCGTAAGAGAAAGCTAGAGTGAGGGGGCAGTAAAATTCGCTAGCGTATGATATGAGGGGTAGGACATAGACCTTAAACAATGTGAGTTGGAGAGTGGCCCACTTGAAGAGTTTGGAGGTAGTATGTTGAAGATGTGGGGAGAAGTCTAGCGATTTAGAAAAAGAGATACCAAGGTGCTTGGCAGAGTCAATTAATTCAATATCAAGAGGACAACTTTTATCTGGGAGAGAACAGAATGTTTCAGACGTAAGTTTCATTAAACGAGTCTTATCGGGGTTTAGTTTAATACCGATTATGCTAAGCTGCGACTGTAACGAAGATAACAGCTGATTGATAATAGGTAGGGAGGTGTTGGATGCTGTAAATTTACTGAATACAATTACCAAGTCATCTGCACATTTAAACTTATTGAAAAGGTTGTCCTCAACCTGCACTTGAGCGAGTGTTAGGTTGAATAATATAGGACCAAGTACGGAGCTCTGGGGAACGCCAGATCAACTACGGGCTGAACTTGAGTGACCATTTCCTACTTTTACAGTTGTTTAAAGGTGTCGAAGATAATAACTTATAAGATTGAGGACTTTGATGCTAATACCACTGCTAAACAAGGCGGATTCAATTGCCGAGAACGACAGTGAATCAAAGGCCTTGGAAACATCCATGAAAAGGAGAGTGCATACATGAACCTGAGAGATAGAGGAGTAACAGTGATGAAGGACACTGACTAAGTTGGAGGAAGAGGGGCGACCATTCAGAAAGCCATGTTGATCGTCGTTGAGGCAGAAGTTACCTCGAGACTTGATGAAAGGGTAGATTAAGTTATATAAGATCCTGTCGAAGATTTTAGTGAAAGGAGAGACGATAGTAATAAGGCGGAGACCTTTGAATGAGGGGATTGACGATGTACCATTTTTTTGATAGGAGGACGTCACACTAAGCTTATCTGGGTAAGATATTGAATTTCAAGCCATCGATTGAAAAACTCTGTGAGCAGAGAGAAGAGATTCCAGCCAAGAAGTGCACCGTACCACCAAATTGATTTTAAGATTTTGTCTTTGATAGCTTGAGCGACGAAGGCTACCGGGTTTAATGAACCAACAGGTTCTCAACTTCCGTTGTCGAGCATCCCAGCAGGCGGAGGGAAATGAAGAAGGAGTCTAGAAGATAGCTATATAATCGTCTGCAAAGCTGGGTGCCGTCTGACCGAGAGAAGTTTATGTGCTGAGCTGGACTTGTGGTAATTGCGTCGATGACCGCGGAACTTTTCCGAGAGTTGGGCGTGCGCTGTGCGGATGCGTCATCGAGTAGATAGCGAGCGCGATAAATGATGCGCAATCTAGAACTGCGTGCAAGGTTGTCGTGTGCTTTAAACAAGGTGTTCAACTGGTTCATCGTGTGAATTCGTTGAATAGAGGTGGCAGAAATAAAGTGGGATGATAAGATGTTATGGACATCGGAAAAACTTGAGGAGAGGTCGTCTGGGAGAATAAGATCACTCCAATTAACTGCGTCACAGCGTCGACTAAACTCGGGTGGGTGAGGTAATTGGAGGATTTGAAAGCAAGAAAGAGGCGAGATATCTAGGCTCGAGAAGGACGTTCTGGAGCGGCGTTGGCGGGGTGGGAGGGGACAGGATCTGATCAGGGGCTGAAAAGCAACTATCCTGGATGGGGTCGATGTGGTTTTTGGAAGAGGGATTTGAAGTTGATATGGCTGAGTCGATATCCCGCGTGGCCTTGAGCGTCTTACGTTTTTCCGCTTTCTGGACCTCGGCTCCAGTCCTGAAAGTGACATGATGTGGGGATGTGGGTCTGGCAGATGAGATTGGGGGAGAGGGTCCGTTATTTGGCGACTTTACGCGGCGCGATCGGCCACGACGACGCGGTAAAGCTTAAGACTGTGTGGCGGGGTCGTGGAGTATGGGCTATTGGTGAAGGGAACCCTTCAAACCGGGAGGAGGTCAGCAGGAGGGTTCCGGAGGAAGTGGCATCGCCAAGGTTTCCGCCGTAAAGTGAGCGGCGTTTCTTTGGATTGCTCCAGCCCGGAAAGGCGTGACTTGCTGCAGGAGGAAAGTGGTGCCTAGCTGAGGGGTCTGAGCTTTCTCTATTGTCCTTTGTAGTAGCGTGCAGTCACGCTTTAATTTGACTTTGCCAGACGATAATAAGCTCGTCGTCTGCCAGTCTTTTGTATGGAGAAAGCACAAAAGCGCGACCTTTACCCAAAGAGACCTCTATGAGGTGGCTGAAGTTATCCCGCAGTCAACTGGTGATATCCGAGGCCAGATCGTCCTTTGGCAGACGGGAGCGTGGAGACCAGAGAAGGAGGTTGCGCTGACTGTGGTTTCACTGGGCAACCTCCAGAGCTACATCGTCAAAAAACACGTCAACCTGACGCAATAGGTGGGGCTGTAGGGTGGATATCGAAAAGTTGTTCTGCAACATCAGCCATTAGTTGCTGGAGATCAGCAAGATTGGAGATTAGCTTTTGGGTTAAGAACGGGGAGCTGGGGGCTGGCGGTAAAATCTGTTTCATAGTGGAGTGAGATTGAAAAAAACAGATATAGAGAAAAAAATGGATGTAAATGTCTGTAAGAAACGGAAAATCGGATGAGCTAAGAGTAAGTCCTTGGGATATGTAGGTAAATTCCAAGAAAATTGTGTAATTAAATTCCAGGTGGATTCCAAGAAATGAAATCAGACATGAAATCTCGAAAATCTAAAAATAAAAACGCAATGAAACCCGATATCCTTTTAAAATTAGAGAATTATAGAAAGTATGTATTAGGTTTTGCGAACCTAGTAACAAATTAGTTCAGTTGATAACCATGCCTAAACCTGTCTCTTTGTGCTCACAGAAACGACTGTTGTCAGGTCAACATGCAGAATTATCGGTCCTTATTTGTTTAGAAGTTAATGATTCAAGATACGATACATATGCGCGAGTGTGTGATCTAATAAAACAAGTGGAATATAGTACAAGCAAAATTAAATAACCAATAAAATGAAAAATTTTCTTATCTTATCACCACCAATAAAATGTATTGTCACAATTCTAAATATCAGAGCAAAAAGGCCCTAATGATAACATTGAAAAAATGTGCCTAGTGGAGAGCCATATTAAATAAATATAATAAAATTTACATTAATTAATTAATTTATTTGTCAACAAAGTACAGCAGACCCAACAATTTAAATGCCAAGGTACAAATATAAAGTAGGATATGTAGAGTTAAATGAAATTGTGAAAGAGAAGCGCTTTCATTAATTTCGCGATAGTTCGTTCTGATGAGAAAGAGATTCTATTTGACTAGATAGGATCGACTAAAGTAAGCATCGTGGAGTGTCCGAGTATCAATGCAGGATTTTCTGATGTCGGACGAAAGATTCCAAAACTGAGTTAGAAGGCAAGGAAGGACCAGCTGCAGAAATCGATCTACGGAGTTCTTTGTCTTAGTTTTCGAGTTTCTGTTAGGTAGTATTGACTAAAATAAAGCCGACTAGATTGAAGCTTGTGGAGAGTTAAAATATAAGAGTCGCGTGCAGGGTTCATTGACTTGAGTTGAGTGAGGCTACGACTGTTCGAAGACGACAAACCAGCGTCTGATGTATACCATCAGATGATCCAGCAGACTTTTCCTATTTATGATTGTTTGCTGAAACAAATTGAAGAGAATTAGTAGAGCAAATTATGGCAAAGTACTTAATAATTTGATGCAGTAAAAATAAAAAAAGTATTGGAGAGTCCAGATTTGACGTTGTGAATCAATGGCGACTTGTTGAAGTTGGAGGCTGAGCAAGAAGAGATATTACGCTCCGAAACTAGTCAATAGCTTCGGGGTAAAAAGAAGTATTATGGGTGAAGAAGGAACCAGTTGCGCTTCCACTTAGAGTTCTCGCATAGGAATTTGTTTGTTTGAGCCGTCTTCTTAAATTAATGCTGGGATAGGAGCTTCATTTCCAAAGGTAGAGCGTTGAATATACATGTGGCTTGCAAAAAGAGAGATTTTGTTAAATATATTGGGAGTATGGTTGGATTGAATTGAAGAATTGCTATAGAGCGAAGCGTAGTGGTGACTTGGGTGAGATAAATTTGACAGTGATAGGCAATTTGTGATCTTCAGAATGAATGAAATGACTCGTAAGTGTTGAGTAAACCATAGCGGTAGAAGATACGCCAGGCGTTCCCGATAATTATAGCTGTGAGGGAAGACACGCTTTAAAAATATGAAAGAAATCTGTTCGATGAGGCTAGTGTGGGGGCAGCAAAATTCGCTAGCATATAATGTGAGTTGGAGAAAGGGGTTGTTAGTCTAATTGCAGAGCAAACGGGTCCAATTGAAGCATTTGGAAGTAGTTTGTTTAAGATTTGGGGCAAAGAATTGTGATTTAGAAAAATAGATATCAAGGGTCTTGGCCTAGTCAATTATTCCAATATTAAGGGAACAATTTTCATTCGTAGGTAAGTTTCATCAGACGAGTCTTGTTGGGTTTAGTTTAAGACCGATTCTGCTAAGCTACGAGTGTAGTGAAGACAAAAACTGAGTGATAAGAGGTGAGGGAGGCTAAGATGTTGTTGGGAAACTGAATACTATTACCGTGTCATCTGAATATTTGTACAGCTTGAACAGAATATCCTCAACCTGCACCTGTGCAAGTATTAGGCTGAAAAGTATAGGACCACGTACGGAAACCTGGGAGATCCCAGATCGGATAAAGGCTAACCACCAGTGACTATTTCCAAATTTTACAGTTGTGTAATGGTGTCGGAGATAGTAACTGATATGATTGAGGACACTGCCGCAAAGATCATTGCTCAATAAGGTAGATTCAATTGCCGAAATCGATTAAGTGTAACGCGCGGCTCCGCGTTAAAACCCAACGAAGCTCAATTTCGACAAATATGGTTTTCCTTAGAGTCACATATACGAATTCTGGTTTTAGACAATCTTTCTCTTAACTGTGATTTTAGCAACAATCTCTGTTAGTTTCAAGCAGTTTTAATTGAGATTTCTTGAACTGCAAATTTATTTGTAATTAATAGGGTTTTGTTTAATAATAATACACATCCGCGCGTAATACGCCGGTAACATGCAGTGGATTTATGTGATTTAACGCTCAAAGCCAGGATTTATATATTTTGTGTGTTTATCCCTTTACACCTGACTATCAACTGCTCTGCTAAGACATTCTGGATTTATATTTCCTGTTTTTCAATCACACATACAAAATTACTTACTATTCTGCCAAGTCATTCTGGATTTATATAACCTGTGTATTTTAGCATTCACACGAAATTATCTGTTTTTTCTGAGACATTCTGAATTTATTTGTCGTGTTTATTGTGACTACTCCTATGTTGAGTATATATATATATATATGTATATATATATATATATATATATATATATATATATATATATATATATATATTATCATATTGTTTTGCTGCCGTCTAGAGCACGGTCAATTTACTTTGCAACATTGTGTACAATATACGTATGATGATTCGACTTAGCCTTCTCACATCACTCATTGGAAAAGTGTCTGAGACAGATCATAAGCACGGCCCTCGACATCAGCTTACGGGCATATGTATGAATGGCATAGCATCACTATATAACCAGCTACACCGCAAAACGTCTTACAATAACTACAATACCTCCTACATAAATAGTGCCCCGTTTCGTCGAGCTCATAGCCAATAAATAATTAATCAGCAACTATAGTCTACGAGAATATCAAGCAGGCGCTAGTTCTGCCGCTAGCCCAAGCACTTCGGATGAATGCCACGGAAGAGTGAATCCGGTAAAGCGGGGAAAACACACAAGAAACCAAATTCTGAGCCACAAAACACAGCGAGCCACCCTCTCGAGATCACAATTCTCGAAGACAGCCACACGATGACGGGTGAGGACGATGTAACACTGCCATCTGTACTCGACAGCCCACACACACAAGATGGCGTCCAGCTCAGGAAATGCAGAAAGCCCGGTGGCGAGCCCAGCAAAAAGCCGCACCACCACATGGACCCAGTACAATATATGCCAATGCGATCCAGATTTCCTTGACGAGTGGATCGACGATGTTACTTTATTGGTCAAGATATTCAAAATATCAGACGAAGGCTGCATCTTTTTAAGGGCCTGGGAGACAATCCCAATGTCTTTCAGACGCGGACTCAAAGATATCCTGAGGGAACATGTTCGCAGCCATGGCAGAGCCTGCAACGCGCCGTCAAGCAGCGCCTGACACCAGATCGAGAAGACAGGCTTACACAAATGATGAGCCATGTCCCTAGGTAGCCGCACGCCTTCCAAGCTATATAGGGAGATGGAGTAGAAAGCCTCTGATTTCAACCTGCCAAAGGAAATCTTGATGCGACTATTCATTCAACTGATTCAGCTCAACGTGGACGACATGCAGGCTTACGAGGATGCCGAAAGAGCCTTATGCAAAGCGACTATGCTAAATTCTCCTGATTGATCTCAACCTCTACACCGCCTACCATTCTCTACTCCCGATGCTCAGAGGAAAGAAATAGTATTTATATTCACGACGTGTCAACTCACAAATTACTCAAATACACGAATATGAATACGATGTCACTCACGTCAAAGGGTCAGAAAACTTAGTCGCAGGCTCCCTGAGCCATCCTTCAGAACTCTGTGTCTCCCTCACCTATAAGTACTCAGGAATTACAAGCAGCACAGCAAAATGACCCACTGTTCCACGATGTTGACCTATCAGGCGGCGAAGAAACACTTATTCTACGCCCAGACAGTTTTTCTGACCACGGGCTGACGCCCGACATCTCACCTGCAACAGAGACAACTGACGCCGTCACGCCGCCGCGAGATATAGAGGAACCAGTGTCAGTGTCGACAGAGCCAACATCATTGTTTACTCGTTACAGAGGAGCCATAAAACCTCCTGTAAGGTTAGCCGCCTTCATTGTGTACTAATTTTCATTGGCGGGGGTGTATGTAACACGCGGCTCCGCGTTACAACCCAACGAAGTTCAATTTTGACAACTATAGTACTCTTTAAGGTCAAATAGTCTAATTCTAGTTTTACACAATATTTCTCTTAACTGTGATTTTAGCAACAATCTCTGTTAGTTTCAAGCAGTTTTATTTGAGATTTCTTGAACAGCAAATTTAATTGTTTTGTTTAATAATAATACACACCCGTGCGTGATACACAGGTAACATGCAGTGGATATATGTGACTTAACACTCAAACCCAGGATTTACATGTTTTGTGTGCCTTAACCATTTTTACATAACTATTAGGACTCTCCTGATTTATATTTTATGTATTTCTCAATCATTTATCCGAATCATTTATGTGATTTAACACTCAACACCTAGCAAAACTTGGATTATTTAATAGTGTTTATTGTGAATACTCTTATACCGAGGTGGTAACTTGTGTTGACAAAATTGATAACTCTCAAAACCTAGCATACAGTGGACTAATTATTTGTAGTGCTTATTGTGCCTACTTTTACCCGATTTTTATATTTGCTTTAGAACATTTTGAATAATAAAACAATGACTTGATGCTTGTGCCTTCTCACATCACCCTTCGGGAAAGGGCCATGGATTAATCATGAACGCGGATCGTAATAACAGCTACCAGATATTAGGTAGGAGGGCAATATCGCTCTAAATAGACACCTAGCACGCAGAACCTCTCACATTAACTACAAAACCTCCTACAACATAACAGTGTACTTAATACACATTAATGGGAAGGATCTCAAATTTGCTTCAGGTAATTGACGTGGATATTTGTTTTCAAGGTCTCCACAATTTCGTTCTTTCATTTGCGGTATTCTACGTTTCGGTGAGCCCTCAAATTATTATAATTTATATTGCAAGATATCTTATTTTAATATTACGGTCAGTTTTGCACATATTGAGGAAATAGAGGAATTAGCAGGTGGACTAAAGAAATGTGGTTTAAAAGATAGTTCTGAACAAATATAAGTGTTCCAAATTAGATAATCATACCGCATATTCGGATTATCCGAGCCTGGCATCTCAGACGCTCTCTTATTGTAGTGACCAAGGGTCTCTTCTCCAATTAGAACAAGAAAAATTGCCGTTGACCAATGGCGTGCGACTGCACATATATATAAACACGATGAAATTACCACGTCACACATTTCTACACTTCTGCTCTGCTCGTTACTGTTAATTCCTGTCGCACTCTCCATTTGTCTGTCTACCTAGGCCGACTTCTGTACATGCGTTTACCACGCTGTGTCAATCCTCGCTTAGTCTTCAGTCACGCTAATCTTCTTGTTGCTGCCCAATTAATCAAAAATAATCAATTATCTATTAAGCGGGCTTCTACGTGAGCCAGCCACCACGGTGTTGCGGCATATCTTCAACAAGACAACTCTTAGCATTCGAACACCAACTCATGTATCTGGTTTCGACAACTCTACTTATCCCGGTGCATCCACACAAAGGAACACCAGCCAACCAATCACGTCATACCTCAAGTGTCTAGAAGTACTTCTAGACACTGCAACAAAGAGAACTTTCATGACATTTACCGATTTACGCTTTTCAGGCCCTATTAAGGGCCACCCACAGTAACTGTTCTCACGCAATTCCTGTCTGATCTTCTTCTTGTAACGTCACACACCTAAAATACGCGCAGTAAATGATTGCTCACCTATATAAATAACATGCATTTGGTGAGAACGGCGAAATAACTACGTTTGTATTTGAATAGAAATTATGCTGGCGACGTTTCCATTCAAGTGCAATATTTGCAGCCGAGACGTTTACAACACAAATACTGAACTGCACCTGACGAATATATATGTGTGTATTATCAATATTTACCTTTATATATAGTATGGCTCTCCAGTAGGCACATTTTTACAATAACTATTAAAGGAAATAAAAATACGATATTTATTGTAGTATATTTTTGTGTAAAAATGAAATTTATTATTGCTCATTTTGTTATGCTAAAAACGGTGTTTCTATTTTGATTTTAATTTATTTTTTAGAACCAACATTTGCTTGGTTTCTTGGGCACACATACTGTAACATTCTAGCTTGAGTGTTCTGCAAAGTTAAGAACAAGTCAACAGGGTGAGCAGATATGTTGATGACCATTATGATGGTCAGTGAGACATACACAGGCTAATGCCGTGATGAATTAGAATATCAGAATTGAGACGGAACCCCAGAAGGCCTCCTAGTCACTTTTAATGTCCTGTTCGTGGGTTAGTGATCTTCAGGAAAGATATACATAAACCAGTAGATTGAACGAAGCAGGATGTGTTAATTTCTGTTCTAAAACTTGATGAGTCAAACATAAAAATCTAATTAATAAATAAATCGATGACAATTGCCAGGAATCGCAGCAACAGGGAGATCGGCGTGACGACAAATAAGACAGCATGCGTAAAAAATCAGTTTAGCAGAAAGGCAGCAGCAATTGCAGGTAGCGCGCAGATCATAGTACTTTTCGTAGGAAATAAATTTCGCTTATATGTAGATGCAAGTCGCATGTTATTGGTTTGTGCATTGCGCGCTCTCATTGGTCCAGTGTCGGTCAATTAAACTGCATATTGTATTATGAATTAATTTACAATTCGTCGGCAATTTAATTAAATCTATTTAATCTCTTTCCGCTCTAAGAATGCAAAGAGTGAAAAATTTTCCTGTCGATGTTTGTTTAGTACTGTCAGATTGGTGAATTTTCGTTAAATGCTTCATCAATGATGCGTTACCAAAAAATCAATAGTTCCTTTTATATAAATTGTTAGCCATAGTGGTCCATGTTATCGCGTGAAGCAAATTAGAGCGGCGCTGATAATGGTAAAAATTGGAACCTTGATTGCAACAGGCGATGCCAAGTTTATGTTTGTGCTTCCTGGACAGACTCCAGCACTGTCAATGGAGAAGTTTGTTAGGATTAAAGGATCCAGTATATGCTCTGCGTTGTAGTCCATGATATGTTTGATTGGGTATGTGAAGAACGTAACTGATAACGTTGATGTATACATAATAATGTCCCATGCCATGGTATAAAAACAGTGACTACTTACTGTTGCTATATATGGTGTGAAGTGTATGTAGCTGGTCCTATCACATGAAGCAAACCAAAGTTGAAACTGTATAGTGTATAAACTATCAAACATGACCATCAATTGTATAAAGTAAACAAATTAAGTCTATTTGTTTATTGTCGCTGTAGAGTTGCGGATGTACGAACACTAAACGAGGAGAATGTCGCCGCTACTGGACTGATATATTACTGAAATGAAGTCAAATGTGAGAAGCTTTGACTTCTGTGTCATCCTGTGCAGAAAGTAAATGTGGAAGCTGACACGGTAGGCGTAGGTCCATACCATGTAAGCGTTGCGACGCAGTCATTTGAATACATTCGCGTGTACGAGAACGCATTGCAAGGAATCCCAAATGGCGTGCATCAATCCAATTATTTTTAATGAACAAGGAGGGCAAAGCAGTTCTGTGTACCCTATGCATTCTCTCTAACACTTAGTTAGACAGTGGGCGGTAAGCGGTGGTCTGGTGTAAAGTCCATCCCATAAACTGCAAAGTAGTTATAAGATGTTCAGTTGAGAAAACATGCATCTCTAGGAGTACTGTCCTAGTCAGAAATCCATAACGTGTAATCCATGCAGGAATTAAACTATAATGACTTCATCTGTAGACATGGTGCTAAGAGGTAATGCCACAAGCCATTGAATAAATCTATCGATTATTGTTAGAAGGTAGTTGAAACCGTAAACTTGATTAAAATGAAATATATTGATGTGAACAATGTCTAGATGTAACGTTGTTAGGAACTGTTACAACTTAGAACAATTTGTTATAGGTTTGAAAGCCGAAATGGAGTGAATAGAGTCGAAACCTTTTTCTGGAGGCTGGTGCGCAAAGCTGGCATGTTGGGTTGCGTGCCCATAAGGTAGACAATAGGTAAATCCTCTCAGATTCTGCAAACGAACCTTTTTGGATGGCGAGCTGCTTATCTTTGACTATGAGCGTCGCCTTGTTGTTCCGTTCATAAGAGAGGGTGGTTATAGGGTGGTTATAGGGTGGTTATAGCAAGACATATGGCATTGAAACCGCGTCTGCAATAATGTTTTATTCGCCCTTTGCGTAGACTATGTCGACTTGCCATTCAAAAAGACGTAAAACTGTATTTCAACTCTAGCAGGGTGTTTCGCGACTGTTGAAGTCGTATTTCGAGGTACTATAACACGTGGCTCCGCGTTACAAACCAACGAAATTCAATTTTGACATATACAGTTTTCTTTAAGGTCACATAGGCTAATTTTGGTTTTACACAGTATTTCTCGTAACTGTGATTTTAGCAACAATCTCTGTTAGTTTCAAGCAGTTTTAATTGACATTTCTTGAACTGCAAATTTAATTGTAATTAATTGGGTTTTGTTTAACAAAAAGATACACCCGCATGCAATACACCGGTGACATGCGGTGGATTTTTGTGATTTAACGCTCAAAGCCAGGATTTATATATTTTGTGTGCTTTAACAGTTCTTACATAACCACTAACAGTTCAGCTAAGACTTTCTGGATTTATATTTTGTGTATTTCTCAATCATTTATCCGAAACCCTACAGTTCAGTGGATTTATGTGATTTAACACTCAAAACCTAGCTTGCAGTAGATTATTGTGACAACGCAAAACCTGGATTTATATTTTGTGCTTATTGTGACTACTTTTATACGATTCTTATCTTTGTTTTGCAACCTTGTGTTCAATAAATTTGGCTCTTAAAAATAAACATGTGTGTTAACTGATTAGAAGTTGCTCGTGTTCTGGTTCATTAATTTCCGCATTTCCTGGCGTTAGGCAATTACGCGCATAGGCGATAAAGACGAAAATTTCTGTATGTTGACAATACAACACGCGATTGTCATCTAAAACTTTCTGGATAACATTTTATTTTCGTATACATTATTCGAACAATAACTGTATGTATTAGGTGTTGCGAACCTAGTAACAAATTAGTTCAGTTGTGACCAGAAGGATAGAACAAAGG
>JAQBSW010002479.1:100000-102543 GCA_029291075.1 Eudiplozoon nipponicum | reverse complement strand
ATAAAACCTCAACTACAACAGCATCATTCCAAATAATATAAGGTTACAAGTTTTCTAGAATAGAAGTCTGTGCATGCATGCAAAAAACGAACACATCCACACGCATACATAATTTGCAAATGCACAACTAAGAATGTCATTGTTAGCAATTATTATCATCATTGATATTTAATTATTGTATATCTAGATACTCTGTTAATCCGCATCAGATATTTGATGTGTATAACTAAATTTGTAAATCTTTATCTATGCATAATTTATGCACTAAAGTACGAAAAACAGATTTCACATTTATAAACTGTGATCAAGTAGCCTTATTTAAAATTGAAAATTCGCTCGTACACTCTCATATTTTGTCATTTTAGGTTTTCCATGCTTGTTTAAATGTGGTCGTGAAAATAACCTCAATTCACCAGTTCAATTTAACTCGACTAATCAATCAACATGAGTAAAGTGTATATTCACAATTGTCTGTTGTGAAATTGTTATTTACTTCAGACTGCTGCAATAAATTTAGCTCAAATACGCTCTTATCGACTAGTTCTGTTTGTCGAAACTTTAATCAATATTGTGTTGAAATCCATTTTACCCTATTTATTTACAATTACCTAGCATTCTATTTTGTTCGAGTGGCTTCTTGGTATGGGCGGCGTCATTTGTTTATCGTCGGATATTTCTTGGTTGTTTACTTTGTTTAATACCGTTGTTATGTGTGATGTTCTGTCGGGTGAAAATGCATCTGAGTCATTTGGATATTTACTTTAAGTGATTAACGTTCATGCTGTCTTATTTCAGAGGATATTTACAATTCAATTTTTTGTAAAAGTGCTTTTTACCTGGGCTTACTTATAGGTAGAAATGCGTGATTTAGGCACAAATTTGGCCACTAGTGTCAAATCTTCTAATTTGTCTAGACTGCAATTACGTTTTGTTTTTCTACTAAGTATTGTGGTAGTTTTCACCTACATAGCATGGCTTACTTTTTACGTGCAGAATTATCAAAACATCTGGAATAAGGTCATATTTATACCTCCAGAGGCGTCTACTACATTTAATAACGAGTCAATAAATCGAATTAAATTATTAGCTCCACTCGGGGTGACCACGTTGACTGTGTCCACTAACAGCCGCATTATTGCCTTTAATTTGTCCAGTGAGGAAGAAGAGGATTTTAAAAGCTGGAAGTATCGCATCCAAGGAAGATTTGATGAACAAATTGGTAACATCACTAATAGGACTCCGCTGGTAGACTGCAATAAGGTGTACAAGGAGTATATTTCGAAATTCAAACTACCTAACGTGACTTACATTGGAAAGGTCAACAACATTATCGACCTTTTAAAGAAAGACCTGATTCAAAATGCCTCAACGACAAATAATACAGGTAAGACTGCAATTCAAAGAAAAATAAGCCAGGATATTCTAAGACAGGATGAAAAATATCCAGATCATCTTAGTTCCGATTTACAGCGTAGGATGATTTTGATATTATGGAAAAGTGGATATGTAGTAGGCAAAGGCGGCGTATTTTCCCCACCAAACTCTCTTCAATTAAAAGATTTGGTTACGGGGTCTCGGCTTCCTCCTTCTTCAGTTCCGCGCTTCTGTAATCCGCGCGAGAGACTTCTCATAATTTTGCCTTACAGGAAGCGTTATCATAATCTCATCAAATTCATTTTCTATATGCACCAATTCTTACAAGATCAGTTAAGAGCATACAAGATTGTTGTCGTTGAACAAATGAACGCAGTAAAATTTAACCGAGCAAAACTGTTTAACGCAGCATTCCGTGAAGAATTTATGCAGCCAAAATTATCACGAAACAAGGATCAACAGCACGAGCAAACGAATAACATTTTAAAATCAAAATGGGTCAGTGATTATCACTGTGTTATATTTCACGATGTTGACAAGGTACCTGTAAACTACGATCTCATATACGAGTGCAGCACAAAAACTAGGCAATTTGCTCGGTCTACAAGTACGGACATGAAATCCTGGTCAAAGTAAGTCTACAAAATCAATTATTTTATACCATTAGTATTAAGATAATTATCATTTGTTGGCTTATTCTTTGAATTCTACAATAAATGACGTAATGTTAAATTTGACAGGATAGTAGGCTATTTGCACATGCTTTCTTTTCAAACCGGCATACGTTAATGATATTCAGCGTCGCCGCAATGACTTTTTTTTACCAGCAGCTATCCGCCGACTTGCTTTGATTGATAATATCAAATGTTCAAATTAGCTCTTAGCACATAATTAAATCAAAATTTCGATCTTTATATGAACACCTGTCCCGTTATTTACATATATTTGTCAATATAAACTAAGCATTGTATAATGTAGAAAGGGCAATTCATCCAGTAGACCGGTTTCGTCCTTATTGGGAACTCATCAAGTACTGGCCAGAATTTGCCGCGGACAGGATACGAACCTGGGCACGTCTGCTTCGGAATCTAGTGCTCTAACCACTGAGCCATCCTGCCGCACACTACACTACACACAATTTTCAGTTATATACTAACTAATGTAACTTG
>JAQBSW010002479.1:0-95000 GCA_029291075.1 Eudiplozoon nipponicum | reverse complement strand
TTATAATTTTTGCATTCGTGTATGTTATTTTGTGGTTATGTGTATATACACGTATTATTTTGGATAGAATTTACACATATTTATGTAATTTATCATACATTTTTTGTGTGTATTGACTCACGTAGGGCTTTTAAGGTGTACTTATGTTTTTGTAGGTAAATATGTAAGGATGAGCGTATTTTGTCTATTTAAATTTATCATTATTTACTTATGTATGTATGCAAGTATACACGTATGCATGTATTCATTTATGGAATTTTATTTCTTTTCGGTATGCGCATATTTTTATACGTGTCCATGAATATATTTAGATTAATATTTATGGCATACGAATGTCTGAACGAGCATTGGTTGCGCGAGCTCTGATAACAATTACTTTTTATCAGGGTTGTGATCTTGATATAAAAACCTGACTTTGTGTACGAACGTAATGTCAAAAATTTGCCGCGGACACTGCACGAACCTGGGCACGTCCGCTCCGGAGTCTAGTGCTCTAACTACTGAGCCATCCTGCCTTTAACTACACATAATTTTCAGTAATATACAAACTAATGTTTCTTGGTTAGCCTTTCCTTAGGTTGGAGTCTATATTCATCCCTTTACACCTAAAGTTCTAACTAACCATTCAAAATTTATCATTATATAACAGACACCCTGCTACATGGGGAAGTGGTATTGAATTGAACATTTATATAATTTAATGAATGTTGGTTGTGCCGTCGTTAATAACTATTACTTTCATTCAACGTTGAGATCTTAATAAAAAAGCTGACCCATTATTTACGTACATTTGTAAGTATAAATTTTATAGATCTTTTTCTTCATTATTTGGAACTCAAATTTTGCATGTATTTGTGTTTATATATATTCATATTACCCTTTTCTTGTGCATAAATAAGAAGAAATTGTATCAAAAACAAAAACCGCTTCTTTCTTATTTTCATATCAAGTATCTATTTTATATATATAAGTTGAAAGGCAAAAAAAAGAAAAATGTAATCATAGAGAGAGTGAAATAAGGGAGCAACAAATCATTTGCGTGCGTCACCTCCAGTTCAAGCTCAATGCTTGGGCATGCTTCTTCTACATTCATAAATCAAACTGCAATTTGTTTATACATAAAGCTTCGTATGTGGCTAACTCCCTTTTGTTATTGCATTTAGTAATTATTTTAAATTCTACGTCTTGAAAATATACGTGTGATGTTTCGACGATATGCTGCGCAATTGCAGACGTGTATTCACTATTTGATTTAAATCAGGCGTTTAAGTTACAATGTTCTCTCATTCGAGTAATTAACCGTCTGGTTGATTGGCCTACGTAAGTTGACCGACAACTTATGCGGGTATATTGGTAAATGATATTTGATGTCGAAATTAACGGCTGTTTCTCTTTTATTGCCAGAAACAGAAAGTGTATAGCCTTTAATAACACTCATTGTTTAGCTGCACTCAATGTGCGTGTTAATGCCGCTTCAACTTTCTTTTATGCTATTCGGGAAACAGCATACTCCTTAAATTGAATGTTCAGGTAGGCCGCTTTATTAACTGGTCAGAAATACGTCCGTTTTTGTTCACTTTTTTAAATAAAAGATTCAATTAATTGTCTACTATACACATTAGACATTAAATCGTTAATTACTTTTTATATTTGCTGTCTTTTGAATATTGACTAGCCAACCTGTTGATTCTTGAAAAGCAGCCACGAACTATTGATAATTTATATTGAAACGGAACAAAACTGATGTAGCACAAATTCTGTGCATACTAGGTTGGCTTATGGTAAATTGTTCTATCTAGTTTACCATTAGTTTCTCTTTACTAGTACATCTAAGAAAGGTAGACGATCATCTTTCTCGTACTCTGACGTGAAGCTGATATTTTTATGTGCCTTGTTGAAACTTTAAGGCAGTGTTCGTGATTCAGACCTGTTCTTAAGGACAAGGAAACTTTCATCCACGTACCGTATATATTGAGCACATTTACTTATGCCACTCCTTTAATGATGTTTTCTCTAGATGCTCTAGAAAAGTCTCAGCCTACACTGGAGATAAGCGGCTCCCCAATGCGACACCATCAGTCTGTTTGTAGATGCTTCCATTAACACGAAACCGCACGTATTTTGTGCATAATAAGATAAGCTTGCGTAGATTGTGACCTGGCACCGGCGATGGTAATATAGGTTCTACCGCTTTGACTGTAATGTTAATGGTTTCGTCAATTGGAACATTTGTAAACAGAGACCTAACATGAAAAGATACCATAATCTTGTTTTTAACATTTATATCTTGAATGTTGTTTACAATCTCAAACGAATCGGCAACCGAATAATTACATAGCAGTTTGTGAAATCATTTAAGTATACAAACTAACCATTTAACCAGTGCATGAAACAGAGAATTGACCATTGAGACAATGCACAAACCAGTTTGCATTTAAAAAGCAACATTTAAATGCGCTTAAAGATATCAGCAGAATTGCAGACATCAAAATACTACGCTCTGATTAAGGCAAGAGTGTTGTTATAATGGAAAAATCTGATTACTTACACAGGATAGAAAACGTGTTGTTTGACAATAACAAATTCACGTGTCTAGCCGATAAAACAGATGACATGGACAAAGTGGAGCGCATTGGCTAAATGGTTATTTCGTATACTTGAGCCATTGCGCAAAATACTAGGTATATATTCGCCTGCCGATTTGTTTGAGTTTGTGAACAAAATTTAATATATAAATGTTAAAAACAATTTTTATTGTATCTTGTGATGTTAAGTATTTGTCTGCAAATGTTACAATTGATAAAAATCATTGACATTACAGTCAAAGCGGTAGAACACGACATATAACCATCGCCGGTGCCAGGTCAAACTATGCAAGCTAATCTTATTATGCACAAAACACGTACGGATTCATTTGAATGGAAACATCTATAAACGGACTGATGGTGTGACAATGGGGAGCCACTTAACTCTAGTGGTAGCTAAAATTTTTCTATGACATCGAGAGAAAATCATTAGGGAGTGCCATAAGTAGATGTGCTCAAAATATACGGTACGTGAATGATATTTTCCTTGTCCTTAAGAAAAGGTCGCAATAATGAATATTGCTTCAAATTTTCACCAAAGCACATAGGAATATCAGTTTTACATCAGAGCACGAAAAAAAGTTTGTCCGCCTTTCTTAGATGTACTATTAAAGAAAGAAACTAATGGAATTTGCACTACTGCAGTTTTGTGCCGTTTCAGTATAAATCATCAATAGTTCGTGGCTGCTTTTCAAGTATCGACGGGTTGGTTAGTCAAGATTTAACAGACAGCCAATATAATAAAGCAATAAGCAATTTAATAATTATTATAATCAAGGTTGCGGTCTTGATATAAACACCTGACCCATTAATTACTTACATATGTCAGTATAAACTAAGAATTGTATAGTATAGAAAAGGCAATTCATCCAGTAGACCGGTTTCGTCCTTATTGGGAACTCATCAAGTACTGGCCAGAATTTGCCGCGGACAGGACTCGAACCTGGGCACGTCTAATATACAGGATACGAACCTGGGCACGTCTGCTTCGGAATCTGGTGCTCTAACCGGCCAATACAATAAAGCAATAAGCAATTTAATAATGTCTAATAGCAATTCTAGACCATTAATTGAATCCATTATTAGAAGAGGAAGTATACAAAAACAGACGTATTTCGGACCAGACAATAATGGTCGAGCTGAAGATCCCATTTAAGAGGGATACAGTTTCTCGAATAGCACAAAAGGACGTTGAAGCGTCATTTACACGCAAATTTAATGCAGTTAAACTATGAGTGCTATTTAATGCCATACATTTGCTATTACCACCAATAAAAGAGAAACAGCCGTTAATGTCAACATCAAATATCATTTACCAATATACCTGCGCAAGATGTCGATCAACTTACGTAGGCCGATCGACCAGACGGTTAATTACTCGAATAAGAGAACATTGCAACTTAAACGCCTGTTTTAAATCAAATGGTGAATACACATCTGCAATTGCATAACACATTGTTGAAAACTTACATGTATGTTCTCCAGACGTAGCATTTAAAATAACTAATAAATGAAATAACGAAATGGAGTTAGTCACATACAAGCTTTATGGATAAAGAAATTGCAGCCGGATTTATGCAAGCAGAGAAAGTATGTTCAAGTATTGAGCGCGAACTGGAAGTGACGCACGCAATTGATTGATTGTTCCATAATTTTACACTCTCTCCATGTTTACATTTTCCTATCTTGTTTTTCATTTCAATTTATATATGAAGAGATTTTCATTTGTAAATACTTCAGAAGAAAATAAGAAAGAAGCGGTTCTTAATCTCCTCAAGTATCTACTAATTAACATATTTTTATATATAAATTAGGAGGCAAAACAAGATAAAAATATGTAATCATAGAGAGTGTGAAAAAAGCAAAACCATTCAATTGAGTGCGTCACCTCCAGTTTAAGCTCAATGCCTGAACATGATTTTTCTGCTTGCATAAATCCGGCTGCAATTTGTTTATCCATGAAGCTTCGTATGTGGCTAGCTCCCTTTTGTTTTTGCATTTAGTAATTATTTTAAATGCTATGTATTGAGAACATACGTATGATGTTTCGACGATATGTAGCGCAATCGCAGACGTGTATTCACCATTTGATTTAAATCAGGCGTTTAAGTTCCAATGTTCTCTCATTCGAGTAATCAACCGTCTGGTTGATTGGCCTACGTAAGTTGATCGACAACTTGCGCAGGTATATTGGTAAATGATATTTGATGTTGACATTAAGGGCTGTTTCTCCATTATCGGTGGTAATGGAAAATGTATGGCATTAAATAACGCTCATAGTTTAACTGCATTAAATGTGCGTGTTAATGCCGATTTAACTTTGTTTTGCGCCATTCGGGAAACTACAGCCTCATTAAATGGGATGTTCAGGTAGACTGTTTTCTTTTCTGGTCCTTAATGCGTCTGTTTCTGTTTAATTCCTCTTTTAATAATTGATTCAATTAATTGTCTAGGATAGCCATTGGACATTAAATCGTTAATTGCTTTATTTTATTCGGCTTCTTTCGAATCTTGACTAACTAATCTGTAAATTCTTGAAAAGCTCCCACGAACTGTTGATAATTTATATTGAAACAGCACATAACTGCTGTATTGCATATACTTTGTAGACCAGGTTTGTTTTATGGTAAATTGTTGTGTTTAATTTACCATTAGTTTCTTTCTTCAATAGTACATCTAAGAAAAGCAGATGATAGTCTTTCTCGTGCTCCGACGTAAAGCCGATATTCTTATATGCTTTGTTGAAACTTTGAAGCAGTGTTCGTGATTGCGACCTTTTCCTAAGGACAAAAAATTTCATCCACGTACCCTATATATTGGACACATTTAATTATGCTACTTCTTTGAAAATGTGTTCTCTAGATGCCCCAGAAAAATCTCAGCCTGAGCGGCTCTCCATTGCCAAACCATCAGTTTGTTTATGGATACTTCCATTGAAACGAAATCGTACGTTTTTCTTGCAAAATAAGCTAAGCTTGCGTAAAATGTTACCTGGTGATGTTAAGATGTCGTGTTCTACCGCTTTGAATATAATGTCAATGGTTTCATCAATTTGAATATTTATAAACAAAGACGTAACATCAAAAGATACCATAATCTTGTTTTTAATAATTATATCTTGAATGTGGAAAGAATATTATTATCAGTTTATTAAGCAATTACGGTTGCCAGGTGATTTTGTGCGCAATAACGTTCTTTGCGCTCTACACTATATCACCTCGAATGAGATAATGAGAAAGAGGTGTTTCTTGTATCTGATAAAATTTCTTTTTGTTTTTGTTTTTGCACATGGGTAGAGCCCAATTAATTTTATTAAAGCTAGCATTTCAAAAATATCTTTCGGAAAACTAGGTGAACTAGTGACGTTAAAGTGTAAATCGTAAAGAACGCTATTGTGGAAAGAACATTATTATCAGTGTATTAAGTAATTACGGTTCCTAGGTGATTTTGTGCGCAGTTTAGGAAATTCAAAACTACGGGTCAACCGAAGAAATCTTATAAGGTTGGAGTATTCAAAAATTGAACAGTTGAAGGAAGATGAAGTGGTGCTACAGGGAAGAATCGGGTTTGGTTCTTGTGTATTAGATGAACTAAGTCCTTTGCAAGAATGAAATTTATGATGTTTTTGCCAATAGTTATGACGAAAGTTAAAGCAACAATTTTGAAGAAATGGGAAAATGATATTAAACCTGGAGTCTTGTGTGATTTGATACCAACCGATCTTAATGAACGTGTGCATAACTTATCAAAAATACCAATCAATCAGCCAACAATGGAGGCACTATCGATGGGCCGAAATTATGGAATAAATCCTTCTAATAAATAAGATGTTGATTTTGAGGCAACATTTGTATTGCTATGTGAACAAACAGCTGACCTGGAACTTACCAGTATTGATTATAAAAATTAATTCAAGGCTACATTAATTGATCAGGCTTCACACTTGAAATGCGCAGAAAAGCATGCATTGACAAAGCAACATATAAATGCGCTTAACGGTATCAGCAGAAATGCAGACATCAAAATACTACGCGCTGATAAGGGCAAGAGCGTTGTTATAATGGACAAATCTGACTACCTACAAAAGACGGAAAACGTGTTGAATGACAATAGAAAATTCATGCGTCTAGACGATAAATCAGATGAAATAGACAAAGCGGAGCGAAAAGTAATAAGTGATATTAAGATCTTGACAGATTCTTTAAATCAAGTTTGCGAGCTTCAAGTAAACACCAATCCCATTGTATTTAACCAGTCGTCGAGCAACATAACAAAACTACCGCCAGCCGCAACGCACTGACGCGTTTCGACCTTCCATGATCATCATCAGAGTACGACGGCAAACTGACTATCGAGGATCAAACCGCATTGAATATATATGGAAATCAAATTTAGATATGCGGCTCTACACCTCTAGCAGTCTCGCATACATTGAACTTGACTGGAAATGTCGGCTGCACAATTTCTATGCATTTACGAACATAAACTGTTTGTAGCTTTCGCCACATATACATATATAGGCAATACAATTTAACAATAATTGTTTGCGCGGGTGGTGGTAACAATTCTTTAAATCAAGTTTGCGAGCTTGAAGTAAACACCAATCCCATTGTATTTAACCAGTCGTCGAACAACATAACAAAACTACCGCCAGCCGCAACGCACTGACGCGTTTCGACCTTCCTTGATCATCATCAGAGTACGACGGCAAACTGACTATCGAGGATCAAACCGCATTTGTTTGCCGCCGTACTCTGATGATGATCAAGGAAGGTCGAAACGCGTCAGTGCGTTGCGGCTGGCGGTAGACGACTTTTTTTAAATTCTGGTGGATTAATTGTTTACTTCAAGCGATTTAAAGTACCACTACCCGCGCAAACAATCATTGTTTAATTGTATTGCATATGATCTTGACAGATGCCGGTTTAATTGATGACGCCACTGCACAGAAGCTGAAGCAAGTTAGATCATTTACGCCAATGAGGCCAGTTTTTTATCAATGGTAAATTATCCATTTCTTGCACTAGCTAAATGGTTAGTTCGTACACTTTAACCATTACGTTAACTACTAGGTAATTTTTCGGTTGCCGATTCGTTTAAGCTTGTAAAAAAATTAAAGATATAAATGTTAAAATAAGATTATGGTATCTTTTGATGTTACGTCTTTATTTACAAATGTTCTAATTGATGAAACCATTGGCATTATATTCAAAGCGGTAGAACACGACATCTTACCATCACCAGGTCACATTTTACGCAAGCTTATCTTATTTTGCAAGAAAAACGTACGGTTTCGTTTCAATGGAAGTATTTATAAACAGACTGATGGTTTGGCAATGGGGGTCGCTTATATTTAGTGTAGGCTGAGATTTTTCTGGAGCATCTTGAGAACACATTTTTAAAGAAGTGGCATAAGTAAATGTGGTCAATATATAGGGTACGTGAATGAAATTTTTTGTCCTTAGGACAAGGTCGCAATCACGAACACTGATTCAAAGTTTCAACAAAGAATAAGAATATTGGCTTTACGTCAGAGCACGAGAAAGACGATCATCTTCTTTTCTTAGATGTACTATTGAAAAAAAATTAATGGTAAATTAAGCAGAAAAAATTATCATAAACCAACATGGTTTGCAAAGTATTTGCAATACAGCAGTTATGTGCTGTTTCAATATAAATTATCAAAAGTTCGTGGGAGCTTTTCAAGAATTGACAGGTTGGTTAGTCAAGATTCGAAAGAAACCAAATATAATAATATAATGGTTATTCTAAACAATTAATTGAATCAATTATTAAAAGGGGAATTAAACAGAAACAGACGCATTACGGTCAAGTAAAGAAAACAGGCTGCCTGAACATCCCATTTAATGGGGTTGTAGTTTCCCGAATGGCACAAAAGAAAGTTGTATCGGCATTAACACGCACATTTTATGCAGTTAAACTACGAGTGCTATTTGGTGTAACACACTTGTCTTTACCAGCAATCAATGAGAAACAGTCGTTAATGTCGACCAGACGGTTAATTACTCGAATGAGAGAACATTGGAACTTAAATGTCTGATTTAAATCAAATGATGAATGCACGTCTGCAATTGCGTAACATATCGTCGAAACATCACACTTATGTTCTCAAGACGTAGCATTTAAAATAATTACTAAATGCAATAACAAAAGGGAGCTAGCCACATACGAAGCTTCATGGATAAACGAATTGCCGCCGGATTTATGCAAGAAGAAAAATCATGTTCAGCCATTGAGCTTAAACTGGAGGTGACGCAATCAATTGAATGGTTTTCCTTTTTTCACACTCTCTATTATTACATGTTTCTATCTTGTTTTGCCTTCCAATTTATATGTAAATATATGTTCATTAGTTCTATACTTGAGGAGATAATGAGGAAGAAGCGTTTCTTGTATTTGATAAAATTTATTTTTTTATACATGGGAAGGGTACAATGAATATATATATATATATATATATATGATATATATATATATATATATATAGGTTATATACTGTATAAATTAACGTATTCTTTTAACGATTTAAGGATGTTTTTTCGAAAATGAACATTTGGATTTCTGTATGTATTTATATGTTTTAGTACATATGCCTGTACATTTTATTATGGTAATGTTTAGAATAAACCACATTTCCGTAATTTTTATTGTGATAGACCTCATTCATGTTGGTCAAGGCGTTGGAGGTTACATATATTACAATTAACTGGCAATCGCTAAAGCATGATGACAAATTGACAAACAATAATCAAGCCGACATGTATATTTTAGGTATTGCCAATTCATAAAATTGGCTCTCATTAATAGTACTTTCGCTAATTTTACGCATGACTTGAATGAAGGCTGAACTTTTACTTTATATAATGACAGATTGGAGATAATTAGTTGGAAGTTTTGGTCTAAAAATATGCCATATGCGTCCAACTAAAGGAAAGGTTAACTAAAACAATCAGTAGTTAGTATATAACTGAATATTGTAGGTAGTGTGCGGCAGGATGGCTCAGTGGTTAGGGCATCAGATTCCGAAGCAGACGTGCCCAGGTTCGAGCCCTGTCCGTGGCAAATTCTGGACAGTGTGATGAGTTCCCAATACAGATAAAACCAGTCTACCGGATGAATTGCCATTTCAACACTAAAATGCTTTGTTTATATTGGCAAATTTATGTACTTAATGGGTCAGGTGTTTATATCAAGTCCGCTACCTTGATTATAGTAATTGTTATCGCTGTCCTCGCAACCAATATTCGTTTAATTATATAAACTACTATGTGTGCGAGAAAATCCGCATTACGGTTGAATTTTCGTAAGACTGTTTGCCGTTTTGCTCGGAAAATATTCATGTAATGTTGAAACGCGTCAGTTTGTACGACTAACATCAGTTTTTATATTTTGTGCTATTGATTAACAAAAATAGGATTGATGTTTGTAGCAAGTCGGCAAACTTGATTTATGTAAATGATTTTTCAAACAGCAACAACAACGCAAGATCTGTTCTTTATCAGCATTTCAATAAATAAAGGTAGAGTGCAGACAATTTCAAGGGCTATATCATTATTATGTGTATTATAAAACTTCATTCTTTTCTCATTCCTGTTGAAAGCATGTTAACATCCTTCGTTCACAGGTTGATTCACTACGAACAATAATGCTGTGACAAGGCTTTTCTCGTCGCCAGATTGCCTCATAAAATCTTCATTGCGATTTGATCATTAATTTCATATTTGAGGTTTAAGTTATTTTTGCAAAGTATCACTTATTAACTATTTTCTGCGGAATAAGTATCTCGGGAGGCCATTTAATTTTGTGTGCTTCGTTAGGCTTGTTGTGAGATAAAAACTATTCCGACTAGATAGAAAAGAATAGCTCAATTTGTAGATTCTGAGTAGGCTGTTATAAATCTATAGGTACCTATCTCTGTTAACTGGTGGACAATATGCTAAAATTACTTTTATTAAATGAAAATTCGGAATATTTTTTTAGTTTTGGCATAAATTTATTAGGCAAACGGTTAATGCCTAGTTTAAAAAGTAAATTCTATTCGTCAGTTCGTAGCTCGACTTTATGTAGTAAATTTGGAAAAGCAGATAGGTACGTATTGGATTACATTTATTCATTATGCGATAACCATCTAGAAGCAAAAATATAGAATCCAAAGACGCACAAGCGTGTAACTTACCGGTTAATATTAATCAATGAACAAGTTTGTTTGTCTGTTCGACTGCATCGTTTATTTTTCTGGTTTTGAATGATAGTTCGGAATAAATTTGTTTTAGAATGTCATTTTTGTCAACGTTTTGTTAGGCTACTGCTTTAAAAGTTTCTTTTTTATCACGTTGTGTTTAGTCTAAGCCGCTCTCCTTTGGTACTCAACCGGCCCTACCTATATAACGCTCTAAACAGCTACTGTATATGCATTAATAAACAGTATTGTATTGCTCGATCGCTTAGAAATTATATTTGACATTAAAGTTCAGTCGTTTTGTTGTTAATGCAAATCCTAGTGGTAACTGCTTTTTAATGCGTTAGGTGAACATTTCGAATGGTGTGTTTCCTGTAAATGGTAAATAGATATCTAAAGTTCAGTAGTCGGGTACAACTTAACTGAGTCTTTCTTACAAATTTTAATTCAGTTTGATTCAATAATATTTTCAAGATACTCATTTTCTCATGAAATTTTATCCAACATTGCTTAAATGAACAAAAAATTGCGAAACTGAATTTATAAACATTTCCTGGCCTGCCTTTTTGTATAACACATGCTGAATTCCAGTTGTTTTGCTTCTTGAAGGTGTTTCGGCAGCCACTGGCGGCCGCCTTCAGTTTTATCATCACAAGTTTTAAGATAACAAACTGACGAAGCAAGCATTGCTCTTAATGATGAACAGAAATTTAGCCATTGTCTAGGTAATAAGGGAAGGTGGGACACTACTGACCTTTCAATATGGCGTGCTATTAAAACTGCGAGTGAAACAATTGTAAAAACAACATATGATAAGAATTGTACTGAAAATTATAACAACCAACTTCAACGTAGACCATCGAAACTCTTTGTTACACAAGCGCTCACAATGTAAGACCTTTTGAAGGCAAAACTTTCCGCTACTAAAAATAATAATGCCAATGAATAACGATGCATGGCAGAAACTGGAGGGTAAATATAACATCAATTTTAAAGCAATAGAAATTGCACTGTTAATCACATGTGCTCGCTATTCATTTGAATTCTTAAAGAAAGTAAATCACAACATGTCCAATATAGGGATATCTTTTCTGTTGAAGTTATATCTCCCTTTATAAGGACCTTTTACGACAAAAAATTATATTCACTCTGTAAAGTCCTGAATTACATCCCCCATATTTCCACATATCTACTAAGCATTTTTAAATTCTCCCCAACATGCGAACTGACGAGATTTATTTTAAAGTTTATAACCAATATTAAATGTGAGTCAATTGAATGCCGCTGGGCAGTTTGTCATAGAGGCTAATAGCAGATATTGAATTTTTAAAATGTAGAAACTTGGTTTTAAAACATACGAAGGAATTATATTCTATTTGGAGCGGAGAACTAATATATATGCAGTTGTGCTGTTCACCTAGTAATACAATTATTCAAATAGGATCAAAGGCATAAACCAAAGTCAATATGAAACAAAGGTATAATCTTATGTACGCATTCGTTTCATGCTTGCTGGCGACTCATCAGTAGGTACCGGCATTACATCCTATACCAACTACGTATTTGGGTGAGAAACGTGGGAAAATTGGACGGTACAATCCCCTATACGAATGCGTATAACACCAGTGGTGGAGTTAATTTTATTTAACGTCTTCTGCAATACGACTTCAAAGCCAACTAGATATACATAATTATATATATATATATATATATATATATATATATATATATATATATATATATATATACCGAGCCTGTATAGAGTCCTAACACAATGTTTGCCGAGTTGGTAGATAGTAACAGCACACTCGATTTCAATATATGCTAAATTTCACCAAAATTCAGAACTAAATCTATTCCTGAACAACTGTTACTCCGCCAAATTCATACACTTGCTTTAATCGATATCAGCTATAATCTCTTGGTAATCATAACGTCATTGAATTAAATATATAACGGTTAGTTACTGTTTGTTGCGGAGATTGTACCTTTTGTTTCTGTTTACTTTGTTTTATCCTTCTGATTCGATTTAAACTGTTTTGTTAATATATGCGCAACACCTAATACACATTTACATTTTTGTTTACCTGACTGCTTGCAGACAGTTGGATGACGTGTGTAGGCGATCAGGAGATCAGCACCTGACCCAGTATGTACATACATTTTTAAGTATAAAATAAGTATTTTATAGTGTGGATAAGGCAATTCGTCCAATGGCCCGGTTTCGTCGTTATTGGGAACACATCGACAGTGCGGTAATTTTGCTCTGTTGTTTGACGACTGGTTAAATGCAATTGGATTGGTGTTTACTTTAAGCTCGCAAACTTTATTTATAGAATCATTAACGGTTATCCTTCTCATTTTATAGATAAACACAAAACTAATAATGCAATAATATCTTTTGTGAACTATTGCACAACAAATTAGAAATAGGCTTATATTCGAATAAAATATCAAGGCAAAGAGACAATATGATGTGCAAAAATAGATTGCGATCTTCATTGGCTTGCACACACATTTTGTAGTTGGCATAGTTTTGATTGCATACATCACCAAAATTTCCCTACCTTCACTGCAATCTGCCGGCAACGTTATCTACAAATTAAGTAAAAGATTTCATTCGGCCGTGTAGGATTATATACCGACTTGGTTTGTGCAAAATGATATGATTGTTTATTTGTACACACATTTATATTCACACCGTTCGTATACTAACATGTTTTGCTTTGTCTTTTAGCATGTATATCTGCATTATATGATGAATAAAGCCTAATATTTTAAGCGACTCTTTCTTCTGATTTTCGACTCAATCTGCCTGTTTGCTGTGCTTGTTACTGTGATTCAGAACAATTCATCATATAACCCAATCATGGAACGCCTACTCAGACCAGAAAGATTTGATGTTGAACCTAGTGCACCAGATGCAGCAAAACAATGGAATCATTGGTATCGTACATTGTGTGGTCTCCTGAAATCAGTGGAATCCATGAATCCGGATAAATTAGACACTCTTATTTCCTACGTCTCTCCTAACGTATATGAACACATCGTTGACTGTGATACATATGATAATGCTATCAAAACTCTAATGAATCTCTATGTCAGACCGAAAAATGAAGTCTTTGTTCGTCATATACTCGCGACTACTAAACAAGAAAATGGACAAACATTGGATCAATTTGTTCAGATTCTGAAATCGTTAGCTAAGGAGTGCAATTTCAAACCAACTACGGCCGAGGAAAATCGAGACGATGCTCTGCGCGATGCCTTCATTAATGGAATCAGTCCAATTCAATCAGACAACGTCTCTTAGAACACAACTCACTTAATTTTCAAGCGGCTTTTGATCAAGCACGTGGTTTCGAAATGGCGGAAAAGCAATCATTATCATATCAAAACTTTTTGAATTCTGCACACACTGCAACGGTTCAGCCACTCAGTCCTTCATCAACCTCCGATAAATCTACAGATAATCTTGTTGCTGCTGTTAAACAAAAATGTGACTTTTGTGGGTACGATTATCATTTAAGATGAAAATGTCCGGCCAGAAACGCTTTCTGTAAAAGTTGTGGAAACAAAGGACATTTTCAAAAGGTATGCCGCTCTAAAAATCACCGCCCAGTGGTTTCGACGCTTCATCCTACCATATCTGCAACTGTATTAGCTGCTGCTCCTGATTGTCTCACCAAATGTGTAATAAATCTAGAAGTCAATAACATAAATTGTCATGCTCTCGTTGATACAGGCAGTTCCTGTAGTTATGTTTCAGAAGCCTTCGTTTTGAAAAATAATTGGAAAATTCACTCCTCACGAGAAACAATAACCATGGCGTCTAGCTCATTATCGAGTCATACCAAAGGCCATTGTTTTGTGTCGATTCAATACAAATCATGTGTTTATAAAAATATCAAGCTATCTATACTTTCTGATCTTTGTACTGACGTACTCCTCGGTCATGACTTCCTTGGATTGCATAAAAGTGTAAATATCTCTTTTGGTGGTCATAAATCGTCATTCACCGTCTGTTTACTGAAACCTGCATCTGTTACGTCCCCGCCTCTTTTCCACCATTTAACTGCTAACTGGAGGCCTATTGCTACGAAATCAAGAAGGTACAATCGAATGGATGAAATATTTATCCGGGATGGAATAAACAGATTAGTTTCTGATGGCATTATCGAACCTTCAACATCCCCGTGGAGAGCACAAGTTCTCGTGGTATCGAATGAGAATCACAAGAAACGTATGGTTGTGGACTACAGCCAAACGGTCAACAAATTCACACTCTTAGACGCATATCCTTTGCCGAAAATAGACCAAATGGCTGAAACCATTTCAAAATATCATATATTCAGCACTTTGGATCTCAAAAGCGCTTACCACCAAATACCTATCCAAGAACATGAAAAGGTATTTACTGCTTTCGAAGCGTGTGGACGCTTGTTTCAATTCCGTCGCATTCCCTTCGGAGTGACGAATGGTGTCTCATGTTTCCAAAGAACTATAGATCATATAATCGCACAGGAACATCTCACAGATACATTTGTCTATGTGGACAATGTGACAGTTTGTGGGAGAGATACGCTTGAACACGAAACAAATCTCAGCAAATTTCTTAATGCCGCTAAAAAATATGGATTGACCTTAAATGAATCAAAGAGCATTTTCGCAGCTAAAGAAATTACTCTCCTTGGTTTTCAAATATCGAATGGAAAAATTAAACCTGATCCTGACCGATTAAAGCCTTTACAAGATCTCCCACCACCGTCGAATGTGCAATCGCAACAAAGAATTGTGGGATTTTTCGCTTATTATTCGCCGTGGATCTCCAACTTCTCCGATAAAATTCACTCACTCGTTCATAATCGAACTTTTCCTTTGCCCGTCTCTGTGAAACAAAATTTCGATGATCTTAAAAAAGAATTAGCCATAGCAACTCTAGCTTCTATTCGTTGTGATATTCCGTTTGTCCTCGAAACCGATACTTCGGAAGTAGCTATTGCTGCCACTTTGAACCAAGATGGAATACCCGTGGCGTTTTTCTCTCGGACGTTGACGCCATCTGAAAAACATCACTCAGCTGTTGAAAAAGAAGCCTATGCCGTGGTTGAAGCTATTCGAAAATGGAGGCATTTGCTTTTGGGTAATCATTTCAAACTTGTCACTGATCAAAGATCTGTTTCCTTTATTTTTGGCAATCAAAATCGGGGAAGGGTGAAGAACGATAAAATTTTGCGCTGGAAAATTGAATTATCACCTTACAGCTTCGATGTTGTCTATAGACCCGGAAAAGATAACAAATCAGTAGATGCACTAAATCGATCCTGTTGTGGTGCGCTTCTAAATGGACTGGATTTAAAACAAATACATGATTCTCTTTGTCATCCTGGAATTTCTCGTATGCTCCACTTTGTGAAATCTCGTAATTTACCATATTCTATTGATGAAATTCTAAAAATGACCTTGAGTTGTGCAGTGTGCTCTGAAATCAAGCCAAGATTTCCTTCTGCAATTCAAGGCCAAGCGTTTGAGCGGTTATCTATGGATTTTAAAGGACCTCTTCCTTAATCAACTCGTAATCGTTATCTACTGACGGTCATCGATGAATATTTTCGATTTCCCTTTGCATTTGCTTGTCCTGACCTTAGCAGTCACACCGTCATACGTCACCTGTGTCAAATATTCGCAATGTTTTGGATGCCTTCGTACATTCACTCAGACTGAGGTTCTTCCTTCATGTCGACCGAGATACAAAATTTTCTTCGGGAAAAAGGTATAGCTTCGAGTAGAACGACTCCTTATAATCCCAAAGGAAATGGACAGGTAGAAAGAATGAATGGTACCTTATGTAAATCGATCCTTCTCGCTCTCAGATCAAAAAGGCTTTCAGTTGAAAACTGGGAATGCGTGCTGCTGGACGCATTACATTCAATCCGTTCATTATTGTGCACATCTACCAACGAAACCCCTCACGAGCGTCTTTTTCGACACAATAGAAGGTCGACTTTTGGTACCACACTCTCAACCTGGCTTACTGTTCCTCGCAAAGTTTTACTCAAGAAGAATGCTAGAGTTTCTAAATATGACCCCACTGTGGAAGAAGTTGAACTAATTCATTGCAATCCTAACTATGCGCACGTTCGTTTTCCTGATGGAAGAGAAGATACAGTATCTATCCGTCAATTAGCCACGAAAGGCTCCGACGCACTGATGAATGAAGCTGTAACTAATATGGGACTCCGTGAAAATGAACCGGTTGTTGCTGATGAACAAACCTCCTATAATGACGATACCGATAATGATAATGTTAAGGCAAAAGGTGAATCTACGGATAACTCAAATGCTAGTGCCCTATCAGAGAATCTCGAAAACCTTATCAATCAACAACAACGTGTTCATCCTTATAACTTACGAAGTGGAAATGTTTAAATACTATGTTTTCTCAATCCCCTTTGAATTGTTACTATAACATTCTTGTTCCGACTCTGACGCTACGCTACAAATCGCAGTGGAGGAGAATGATATGATTGTTTATTTGTACACACATTTATATTCACACCGTTCGTATACTAACATGTTTTGCTTTGTCTTTTAGCATGTATATCTGCATTATATGATGAATAAAGCCTAATATTTTAGGCAACTCTTTCTTCTGATTTGTCTAATCATTCTGCCCGTTTGCTGTGCTTGTTACTGTGATTCAGAACACTGTGTCTGAATCTCACCAATTGCGCGAGGGAATTTGTAGAAGGTCAAATTCCAATTTTGCTTCCCCAATAGTGGTAGTTCCCAAACCAGAACCGGGACAATGGAGGGTTTGTGGGAATTATCGTCTATTAAACTCAGTGACTAAGGGTGATTCTTATCCTCTACTTAACCAGAGTACTCTGCTCTGAGATTTATTCAACTTTAGATCTCCAGAAAGCGTACTATCAGATACCGACGGAGGAAAGTTCTATACCACTCACAGCAGTCAGATTTCCAGGAGGGCGATCGCATGAATTTCTTCGAATGCCTTTTGGGTTGAAGAATGCCAGTCAGACATTCCAGTGTTTGGCTGAAGAAGTCGTTCGAAATTGTCCATTTGCGGTGTACATAGACGATATAATTAATTTTAGTCGCTCACGTGATGAACAACGTACGAATTTGGAAACGGTTTTGACCAGGCTGGAACAATTGGATTAGTGGTCAAGCCCAATAAGAGTTACATTGAATGCTCTTCAGTTAAGTATCTTGGACATGTACTTTCCAAAGACTGAATTAATTTGAAGATAAAATCCGAACTATCAAGGACGTAACGGAGCCCCAGACCGTGCGCCAGTTACGAAGATTCTTGGGCATGTTAAGCTTTTACCGACGATTCATTCCAGGTCTAGCCGGAATTTTAGGATCGTTAATACGTCACCTCACACGAGAGAAGAGCACGATCAAGAAGTCTTGGCCTATTAGCTTGAGTCAGGGAGACCGAGAAAAATACCTTAAGGCTAAGAAAATGCTAAGTGACATAACCACACTAGCACCTGTAGATTGGGAAAGCCATTTGAGCTAATCACAGATGCCTCGGATATTGCAATAGTGGCAGTGCTTCAGTAAAGAGACAAGGATATTGTGAGACCAATAGATTTTATAGCCGAAAGCTTCATGATCGAGAACAACGGTATGATACTTTTGGTAAAGAGCTTCTTGTTGCGTATGCCGCAGTGCTACATTTTGAGCATTATTTAGACAGTCATCAGTTCAAATTTTTGACAGATCATAAGCCGTTGATCAGCATACTTGGTAAAAGAACGAGGCTCAATTACTCTCGCAGCGTGAATTCCCAAATTACCCGGTTAGCAGAGTTCGATTTCACTGTGTTTCATATTGCTGGTAAAGAGAATGTGGTAGCCGATGCACTTAGTAGACCGAATGAAGCAGTTGTTGAGCTGATACATCAAGGTCCATTGAAGAATTTAGAAGATTCAATATAGTCAATCAAATCGAGGAAGCGCAAAGATTGGATCCCTTACGTTAATTCTGTCTAAAACACGAGGATATGTTCGCAAGCTTCTGAGTGGCAAGTGATTGTTGTGCGAAACGTCCAGAGATCAACCACGACCATATGTGCTGTTGGAGTTACGCGCGAATAAAATTCAACATTTGCATGATTTGGGACATCCACCCACATAAAACACCATTCAACTAATAACAGATCGATACGTATGGCTGCATATGTCTAAAGCCAAACGGGCTTGGGTAAGAGCCTGTGTCAAATGTCAAACCTGTAAGGTGTGGAGACATACAAGACCCGAAACAGAATATTTGGATACCAACTGACGGTTCAGACATGTACATATAGACATTGTCGAGATTCGCAAACGTCAAATCAACATCTTTCACAGGATGCGTTGTTGACAACATCGAAATCATGTTCTGCCGAGCTAAAAGATCATAACGTTCTATCAACGTCAGACGAACTAATGTTGCCGGTAACAAATGAACAAGGTGCTACGTCGATGACAGAGACAACAGTATGCACAACTCGCACAGGAAGAGTTCAACGTCAGACGAAGAACAAGGATTACGTTTAATACAAGAAACTTTTTTTAGGTGGTGTATGTAGTGGAAGATATATCCTCGCAAAATAAATTATTAATTTTGTCAGGCCACTGTTTATACATTTTGTTACTATGCAAACATAGCACTTAGCAACGACATTTATATAAACAATGATGACTGTCATTTTTAGTAAAAAAAATAACTACGAAGTTAAAATGAACTTCGAAAATTTGTTTATTTATTAGTTTGAGTTTTTCTGTACTGTGTTCCTGACTTATTTTGACTTGCTCTGTTAATTGCAACAAATTACTGATTTCTCGTTACAATTTTGACCTTCACAATAAATTTGCGTTAAAACGATTTTGCGTTTTTGTTTGTGCATATTGGTATTGTTCAGGAACAGGTAACATAATAGTTAAATACTGTTTGTTGCGAGGTAACATAATAATTCTGTTTCTCGCGTCTTATTTCTTTCCAGAGTATTTGATCGGATGTATTGCTATGTAAGAAGTACACAGTTCGTTGCCTAACACTAATTTATAAAATACATATTCAAGTTCGATCAACATGTAAGCCAATCTTAACTTTGAGGAAACAATCATTAGCTCAAGAAATAACATACATGAGCTTAATAGATGTAAACGAGAATTCTAGCTTATCAGACTCAAATAGGTGTATATTAAGACTGAAAACGACTTGGCATCTATGGGGTTCTCATTAACTAATATATATACATATATATCAGTCTCAAATAGGTATATTATTATTATTATTAATAATAATACATTTATTTGGCATCAAAGGCCAACAGGCCCGACCATTGAAATAACAAATCAAAGGTAGGATATGTGGAGGTGAATGAAATTTTGAAAACGACTTGGCATCTATGAGTTCATTATATATATATATATATATATATATATATATATATATATTCGCAAGTTTTAGTTTAGAAAAATTTGAATAAATAATTACAACGATGGACGTTGAATCTGAAAGAAATAACGCCAAAGAAACAAAGCATATAGGATGATACAATTAAGACAACAAACTGTCATTTGAAGCTGGCATTAAATATGTTAACGCTTACTGAACATATATCTCAATTAACCTATCGAAAGCGCATTTCTATAGTATAATGAAATTGCGCACAATGTGGCTAACTAATTATTAGGTTAGAAAAACAAAATTTAATTTTTAAGTTAATTTATACAAAAAATACTTGTTTAAATTTTTTTTATTTTAAAAGCATTTTTTCGATAATATAATTTATGCGGCTGGTGTATGGATATTTATTATTATGAAATAGATATTATGTTATCAAAATATTTAAACGAATTAATTCGAAAATTTACATTTTGGGAATGTAATAATTTTTTAGTGATGGATAAAGTTTCACAGACAAGTTTATTCATCATTAAATTTATTAATTAGTTGTCATTTATTATGAAATATTATGCTATAACTATTGTTAATATGTAAGGTTTTTTCCGGAAATGAAAAAACCTATTTCCACGTTACGGACGAGAGAACACCTTGATCAGTTGAGCAATGGCTACTGTATTGCAACCGGTAAATTTTTTTCATTTTTATAGAAGGTGCCACTGACTTTAAAAATCATCCTATTATTTTTATTTGCAATGAGCCTAGAGTCATATCTGACGAGATTTTTCTTTCAACTGTCGAAGCACTAAGGTGTATTATCAGTAGAAGTATAAAAGATTCATGTGTACTGGTCATTAATGGCCAATTAAACTTGAATAGTATTATTAGGAAACTAGAAGTAGTCTATTATTCAATATTTTGTAGAAATGCACCTCTTCTTTTGGTGGAATTTTTATCAATCGCGAAAAACAAATAGCCGATTTAATAAGGCTTAATATTCCTCGGCATCTCAACGTTGAATTTCGTAGTGTTCAAGATCTCGCTACAGTTTTGGATTTGACCTATTTACCGAAACAACTTGGTGGCCCTCTCTGCCTTGATTGGAACAAATGGCTTTCAAATCGTCTGGTATGTTTTAGGAGGTTATTTTGTAGAAAGTGGAAGACTTTATCGATGCATCAAGAAGCTATGTTGAAGCATTTTATGCTTTCTTTAAAAAGATGTGCAATTTTTCTAAAAATTCCAAGGGTAGCTTTTGTTGTTCCTCAATTAATGGAATGTACACTTCTAAATCTGCGAATGCATTTCGTATTGCTAGAAATCAGTGGTTAACTAAACGTATGCTTTGTGAAGAGTACGCAGTATCTTTAGAAGCAAGTATTAAAAGGGGCTTTGAAAATTGCAGCTCTGCTCCATACATTCAAATTCACCTTGTCGGAATTCAGGAAGTTCTTGGAGATTTGAAACATCAAAATGAAAACATTAAGAAAGTATGCGCTGCATATTTTAAACGAAGGCGATGTTTTAAAAAGTTGTATATTCTTGAAAAGGAATTTAATTCGGTAAGTAAATGGCCGATATTTTACCGTCAAAGAGATTTTTTTCAATGTATCTTAATGACGCATATGCTAAATGATTTTTTAGATTTAAGAATTTGAAAACGAAATACTTTGATTATACAATTATTAGTTTGGAACCAAGCGAAGCATATAAATTGTAATGCAGGCTCGAGAAAAAATAATTTATGTTTTACACGACAATTTGTTGCGGAACTATTTGATCCTTTTCGTTTCATCCAGGGCTATTTTGTCACTGTTCACATTTTGTTCTAGATATGTACAAAAAAGCGGCATTGCTAATGTTATTCGTATATATTATCTGGAGAGTATATTATAAATTAAAAGAAAATTCTTTAATTCGGATTATTTCTTATGAGGATCTCTCAACGACATGTTTTATGTAAATTATCATAGATTATTAAGATTTACTGCCTGAAGCATATTAAAAAAGAAAAATAACATGACTAGTTTCATATTGATTTCTGCAAATATTCCGTTAAACTGTTTTTGTTCAACCACCTAAGTATATTGGCGAAGATTATTTTACAAATCTCTTGTCCGATAAATCATACGTATGGTAACACATGATATAAGCTGCAGGCGGTATTATACTTAATCAACTTGTACCCATCCATTGATAAATAATATCTAGTTAATGTCTCACTCACCCATAGATAATTCTATTTTAGTCTTTAAAGATATCAAACCTATGGCTACAGGGTCTTGTTCTTGGGAAAGAATTGTATGAATTTCATCTAGGATTATAATTAGGTTCTTTACGGGTGCTCTTCCAGAATTAAATCCAAGCTGGTGTATTTATGTATGAATATTTTGGTTCAACAAAGGTATATAGAATGGAATCTCGTATCTTCGTAGTTGCATGCAACCTAAAATTTGGACGTAAGTATGAATGTGCCGAAGGTTTTGTTTACGTGATATCTATATTGTATATCTTTTACATCATTAGAAGAATTCATTAAAGAAATTAGCTTTCATATATATATATATATATATATATATTATTTACCTGCAGCTGACTCCTTTTGGAGGATAAGCCGGCTCAATTCATGGAGTTTCTTGGGAATTTGGGTACAATTGCATATATATTACTTCTCACCAGCACTACACACACACACATATATATATATATATATATATATATATATATATATATATATATATATATATATATATAGTGCTGCGGAGAACTATCATATATGCAATTGTGTGTTCGGTATTGTGTACCTAGTAACAAATTTGTTTAAATATGACTAGAAAGATTAAAAAGGTCATCATGTGCACATTCGTTTCGTGCTAACTGGCGACACATTAATAGGAACCGCTATTATGCCCTATACCAACTATATATTTGGTAAGGAATGTGAGACAATTGGACGGTACAATCTCCCATATGAATGTGTAAACTTGCAGTAATAGAGCTAACTTCATATAAAGTCTTGGACTATGGGACTTCAAAGCCAACTGACCATCTATAATATATACCGAGTCTGTAAAGGGTACCAACACTATGGTTGACGAATCAATACATTGTAAAAATACTATGGTTTCCGAGTCGGAACATGGTACCAAAAACTGAGTATGTATAATATATACCGAACCTGCAAAGGGTAAAAAAATCTATGGTTGTCTAGTCGGTAGTTTCAACACTATGATTGTCGAGTCGGCATATGGTCCCAACACCATGGATTTTAAAATATGCTAAGTTGCACCAAAATTAAGAATTACAACTAATTCTGAATACCTGTTGCTCCAGCAAACTCATCATACACTTTGGCCTTGATCGATATGTCATCACATTTCGCGGTAATCATTACATCATTTAATTAAATATATAATAGATTGATAATCTTTGTTGCGGAAAACTAATATACATGCAGTTGTTCATTAGGTGTTGCGCACCTGAGGGCAATAGAGCGCCAATTTTTTATGTAGCCAAGAGCCAATTCATACCTTGATTAAGCAATCATTTATTGTGAGTGTGGTGATAAAATTTATTTAAATCAATTTTTCGAGCTTAAAATAAACACAAATACAATTTTACATAAACTATCTGCATGCAGAGCCGTACAAAAGCCAAAGCTGGCTAATGTTTCACTGCCATATAAACATGTCTTTTATGGTTATATGTGGACGGTAAAAGATCACTAGGTCGCCCATTCCTAGTCAAAATGGTTTTTATTCGGAGTTTTCCTTCTCTTAGATAAAACGCATGAACAACAAGACAATATAGGGCTATAAGCTAAAATTTATAAAGATCCTATGTACAATTTTAATTATTGATCAGTTACATGATGGCTAAGGGAGAATTAGATCAAGCGCATGGTAACGATCTCAAACAGAGATACAGTCGCTCCTAAAGTGTATGGTTTAGCAAAGATACATAAACCAGGCAACATAATTATTATGTCCCACACTCCCCAACATATAAAATGTCTAAGCTTCTATGTCATAAAATAAGGAAATATTCGTACTTCTTAGACAATACTGTGATGAATTCATACCATTTTGTTGAGATTGTCGATAGATGTGAGCTAAATGAAAACGATGGATTGGAGAGTTTAGATGTGGTGTCAACGTACACCAATATACCAGTAACCAACGCACTAGACTATTTTCAGCGTTTCTTGGTTGATCATCTAGTGATATAAGAAGGAAGATTCTTACTTAGCCTATCGCACAACAGCAAATACATTGTCAGTCACACGTACCGCGATAGCTTGCATGTAATTGTTGTTTTATCATGGATGGACACCACAATGGTACATTTTTATTGTTTTCAAGAATTCCTCTGTATACTGTAATGCCATTGGAAGAAAAGTTACATTCTACAGTAAAGTTGATCAAATGATTTACCTAAATAGATGAAGATTGAACCGATAAATGGCTCGAAATTGTGTATTAGGTGTTGCGCACCTTGTAAAAAATTAGTGCAAATATGACCAGATGTACAACCAAAAGACAGAATGAGCGGAAAGTATAACATCGTGCACATTCGTTTCGTGCTTACTGGCGACTCGTCAGTAGGAGGACAATTTTAATTATTGATCAGTTACATGATGGCTAAGGGAGAATTAGATCAAGCGCATGGTAACGATCTCAAACAGAGATACAGTCGCTCCTAAAGTGTATGGTTTAGCAAAGATACATAAACCAGGCAACATAATTATTATGTCCCACACTCCCCAACATATAAAATGCCTAAGCTTCTATGTCATAAAATAAGGAAATATTCGTACTTCTTAGACAATACTGTGATGAATTCATACCATTTTGTTGAGATTGTCGATAGATGTGAGCTAAATGAAAACGATAGATTGGAGAGTTTAGATGTGGTGTCAATGTACACCAATATACCAGTAACCAACGCACTAGACTATTTTCAGCGTTTCTTGGTTGATCATCTAGTGATATAAGAAGGAAGCTTCTTACTTAGCCTATCGCACAACAGCAAATCCATTGTCAGTCACACGTACCGCGATAGCTTGCATGTAATTGTTGTTTTATCATGGATGGACACCACAATGGTACATTTTTATTGTTTTCAAGAATTCCTCTGTATACTGTAATGCCATTGGAAGAAATGTTACATTCTACAGTAAAGTTGATCAAATGATTTACCTAAATAGATGAAGATTGAACCGATAAATGGCTCGAAATTGTGTATTAGGTGTTGCGCACCTTGTAAAAAATTAGTGCAAATATGACCAGATGTACAACCAAAAGACAGAATGAGCGGAAAGTATAACATCGTGCACATTCGTTTCGTGCTTACTGGCGACTCGTCAGTAGGAGCCGGTATTACGCCCTTTACTCACTATATATTTGGGTGAGGAATGTAGGAAAATAGGACCGTACAAATAGCCTGAAAGACATGAGACAGCTGAACAACGTTATGGCTCAATTAAACAAAGTTATATTATTTACCTTATTTTACTAAAAGGGTACGTTCTATTGGAGTAAACCTCTCTTTATTTTTAGATGACTAATAAACTATGTCAGTAGTTGTTATATTGCTTCTAAGTCTTACATAGGAGATGTCATTTAAGTATAAGCATCGCATTTCAGTAAGATAGCGGCGGTTTTATCCACTGTTAATACTTAGATAGGTGACGTCATTATCATTAAGAACCTAACTTAGGCGAACATAAAAGAGGCCATCACGCCAGAGAAGAATTTAACACCCTTAAATAAATATTGGATGAGCTTCCTTTTCATACTATAGTACGAGAAAAGCTACGGATATCTGAATGTACAACGTAATTGATATTTTTACAATTGCACGAGGCAATTGTTGTTATGCTGCTTAAACCAAAAAAAATATACTACCTTTCATGCCAGTCAGTCTGAAAGGAATTGAAGGTATAATCTCATTTGCGCATTCGTTTCGTGCATAGTCGCAACTCATCAGTTGGAGCCAGTATTACGCTCTATACCAAATATATATTTTGGTGAGGAATGTGGAATAATTGGATGGTATCATCTCCTATACGAATGTGTATACCCGAAGTAGTGGAACTTACTTATTATAAAGTCTACGGTATTGCAACTTCAAAGCCAACTCATATTTAATATATATATATATATATATACATACCGCGTATGTAAAGGGTACCAACACTATGGTTGTTGAGTCGGTATCTGATCCCAATACTATGATTGTCGAATAGGTACATTGAGTAACTGGTGTTTTGACGTTATTATAATTCTCAATTTTGGTGAAATTTAGCATAAAAATTAGGTATTGAGCCGTCCAATTTTCCCACATTCCTCACCGAAATATAGAGGGCGCATAGGGCGTAATGCCGGCTCCTAGTGATGAGTCGCCAGTAAGGAAATAACGAAGGTGTACGTGAAATTATACCTCCCGTTAATGCTCACATTGGTATATCCTTAAATGTACATTGATTATACGCGCGGTGATAAAAATTATTTTATTTAGGGTTACCATCTTTATATAAAAACCTGACCCATTATGTACATACATACATACTGCGTGAGGAAGTGGTATTGAAATGAACATTTTGGACAGTATGTGATGAGTTCCCAATAAGGACGAAACCGGTCTACTGGACGAATTGCCTTTTCTACACTATAAAATACTTTGCTTATACTACCAAATGTATGTATATAATTGGTCAGATGTTTATGTAAAAATCGCAACCTTAATTAAACTATTTGGTTTATCTATCTGATCCTATTAAGACTAATTTGTTACTAGGTGCGCGACGCCTAATACACAAATGCGTATATATTAGTTCTCCGCAGCAATCAATATCTAACTGTTATATATTTTAAATGATGCCATGATTACCACGAAAGTAATATTTTATATCGATCATGGCCAGAGTTTATGGAATGATTGAATTAACTGGTATTCAGAAGTTATTGTAATCATTAATTTTGTTGAGATTTGGCATATCTTGAAATCCACTGTGTTTGTACCTTGTATCGACTTGGAAACCATAGTTTTGGTAACATGTACCTATGTGGCAACCATAGTGTTGGTATCGAATATTGACTAAGCAACTATAGCGTTGATGCCCTTTATAGGCTCGGTATATGTTATATATTGTTAGTTGGCTTTGAAGTTGCAATGTCAAAGTCTTTCTGAAGTTGGCTCGAATACTGCTGGTCTTCACATTCTAATAGGAGATTGTACCGTCCTATTATTCCACATTCCTCTCTGAAATATATAGTAGGTATTGGGCGTACTACCGGCTCCTACTGATGAGTCGCCAGTAATCATAAAATGAATGTGCACATGAGATTATAACTTTCGTTCCTGCTTTCTTTAGTTTATCCTTCTGGTCCTATTTGAGCTAATTTGTAACTATATGCGTAACGCTTAATACACGATTCCATACATAAAAGATCTCCGCAACAAACTATCCTACTGGAAGGAATCGAGTTTTGTGGCAAACCACACTTGTGTCACATTCCATGAAAACTCGATTTCGCCAGACTGCAGATGAACTATTGGCTCCATTAAGCCTGCAATGGGCGGTGGCAGCTAGTTGTGCGGAGATATTCACGTTGGGGTATACACTGTCAACATTGGCCGTATACGTCCAATTTCCAGTTGTAGTAGAATTGTCCTTCCCGAGCACGGAATTATTGAGCTGACAACAAGGTATATCACCTCGCTCATCATAAGATAGTCCATTGGAGCAAAACGTCTGGAAAGCGTATGAAGTTCTATTAATACTCATTTTTTAAGAATACCTTAACGGGAAGTCTATTAACATGCATTTGGAATAATCTTTGAGACTTTCTTCTCTTGGTTCGGCAGAGTTAGCTTTATTGCCGATGCTGCCTTGCCTCAAAGCAGACTTGGCCATAATGGTGTTGTGTAGAGCTTTAATTTGTCTCACTTCTATATATTATCTAGGTAAGTATACTCATAGAACTTAGGTTCTCCTCCTTATAAATCTCTAATAATTTGGGTACCCAAATTGTTATTTTTGTCATTAATCAAAATTTTTTGCTTTTTGTTGTTTTTCTTGTGGTTATATGGGCTTAGTGGCGTAAAGTCATCTTCGGAAATCGTATGTTCAAGAAACCTTACTTGATGAGCTATTTGAACCTTATAAGAATTAAAGTTGAAACGCCATTCTACGATTTTGGACAGCATCTTGTGTACTCGAGCCCGCAATTGTTCCGTTGTCGTTTAAATAATTTTGTCATCGACGGTTACCGCGGTACGCAGTAAAACTTTTACGAATACATTCAGCATTATTTTAAAATTCTTAGAAACGTTCCTTAGACCAAATTTTACATGTATTAATTTTCAGAGGTTTGGTTGAAAGCCAATTTTCCAGACGCCCTGCTGTAGATCAATCGTAGTTAACAAGAGTTTGCGGGAGGCAGTTATTGGATATGAGTCGGGTTTAGGTACCGTGTTCGATTGGCAAAATATCAGCCAACGGTAGAAATGAACCATCATTTTTCCTAACATAAAGAATTGGAAACAAACAAGGAAGACGAAGTCACTGAAATGCCGGTTTCTATCTTCATTTGCGTCAGCTGCGTAGCAGTTTTTAGTTGTTTTGGTGGCGCATAGTATACTCGTGGTAGTTTGGTACCGTCTTTTAACACGCTTTTATTTGAAGCACATTACATTACTGGCTTTAGAACTCTTTACCCCATCCTAGTAACGAAGTTGTACCACACTCCTGAGTATTGCACAACAGAAAACGATAGTATCAAGGTACAGTCAGTTTTATTCATGTGAAGTTTCAAATTTGACGTTCTTGTGCGGTTAACTTTTGGTGTTAAATGTTCATAGAATGAAAATTTAAAAAAAAGTTCCAGAATCGTATAGAATATTTTATTTCCGACGAAAACTGGCTACTTACGCTTCATAACCACATACGCTGAGATTATTATGCTCGTTAGCTTTAGTTAGTCGGCCATCTATGTCAATATGAACTGAAATAAATTGTCCATTCCATGAGGATTGAGCGACCTGGTATTTTTTCCAGGTCCTATCTACCCATAAATTTACTGGTTACAAGTCCGTCAAATATTAGTTCTTAAATGATTATTTATTACTTTGATGTGTTTTATATGCAAGCATGTGCTGGCGTTTGTGGTTTTGGAGTTCATTTGTTCTGAATTTTAAGTTCAGAATGGTAGATTCTTAAAGATGGTTTTATAAGATCTGGAGAGACAGAGCCATAGCCAATTGAGAAAGAAAGGCTAATGCGATATCATTGCATCATCATCATCATCATCATCATTTACAGCCACACAAAAATCAAGTGACTAATGTTTCCCTGCCATATAACCATAAGGAGTGAAAAAAAGTATATAAGTGAATTTAGATAAATTATTATTGAGATTTACGAGAGAGGAAGAAGGGTAGAGAGAGAAGGAAAACCTTGCTATTATGAGTAGATTTATCAGGATAACTCACAGAAATGAGGCAAACTAAACCTCTCCACAACACCATTATGGCCAAGTTAGCATTCGGGCAAGGCGACATCAGTAACACAGCTTCCTTGCGGATTTCACCGTATCACGTCATAAACAAACCGAACCTCGCAGCTAACTTTGCCCTACTAAAAAAAGAAAGTTACGAAGATGAGTCTACTATACTATATCATTGCTGTAAGTCATCATCATCATCATGTCCAGCCATACAAAATTCAAAAGTGTCTAATGCTTCACTGCCATATAACCATTAGGAGTGAAATAAGTATATAACTGAAAACAACTAATATTTTAGATAAATTATTAGTGAGATTTACGAGAGATAGAGAGAAAATACCTAGCTATTATGATTAAATTTATCAGGATGACTCACAGAAATGAGACAAACTAAATCTTACACAAGACCATTATGGCCAAATTAGCATTCGGGCAAGGCAACATCAGCAATACAGCTTTCTTGCTGCAAATGGCTTATGTATCTTTGCAGTGGCTTGCTTAAAAATGATCGGTCAAAATCAGGACTTTTATTTCCTCGGCTTTTATGATTGGTAACAGCAATGAAGTTTATGCAAAGGCTGTCGAAACGCGTTCCGGGTATTGGTTACTAATATTATATTATACTATTTAACAGTTCTTATTCATTGGTTTGCTTTTATTTTTATTTTTAGTTATAAAAATATCATGTTTATGGGATCTTTTTTGCCAAAATTTGTTGGAATCAATTTTTATCTATTTTTACACTGCAAGTGTCATCAACTGTATCAAGCTTGGCAGAATTTGATGGATTCAGTGGCAGCTGTATCAGTCTATCCCGGAGATGGAGTCAGTTCTCAAAATAAAGGTGTAAATGGGTCAACAGATCAATACAATCAGTCATACTTTGGAGGTGCTATTCGTGCTGACATTCAAGAATCCTTGAATTTGCATAAGCTGGCGATGCCTCAGCTTTCACCTGATGCAGAGAAATCGGTGAGATTAGGTGATACTGCAGATCAACTATCGTCGCATGGTGAAAAAAATTCAGATGGTTAGCCATTACATTAGTATAATTCTTAAATTATTATTAATAAATTTAAAAAAAACAATTCATCAGCATTAATGAGTTAATGCTTCACCGCCACATATACATTAAATTAATAGTTGTGTATATGTCATAAAAGAGCACTAATCCGTTCAATCCTTACTGTTTCTAAATAATAATGATTGTGCTGTTTTGCATAGTGAATAAGAGAAACGGAAGCTACTTCAGTTGAACAGAAGTGATACCTCCATTATGTAAGGCTCTTTATGCAATAATTTGAATGAGCTTATTTCCTTGACTGAGATTGAATAAATACAAGGCTAGCTTAAACCTTGTGGTCAAATATCAGTTATTGCTTGATGTAGCCTTGTTCTTTCAAAACGTGTCTTAAAATATCGGGATCATTTGTGAACAAAGCCAATTTAGTGCACTTCGTTAAACCACCATCAGCAGGAAACTACCATCGTTGATCTTCGTGTCTAAATCGCTTTTGGCTTTGTAGTGGGCAAGATTTTGTGATTGGTTATAATTAATGATGGCGTCCTTGCAATACTGGTCAACTACTCGAAGTCTGTTTTTATGGATAGTTGACATGTAGTCGTCTTATTTAAGTCGTATTGAAATTTTCCGCTTGGCCCTCGTGTTTGTCCAGGGTGTGCAGTTGTCACTGTTTTGTTAAATTTTGTTCTTAATGCAGCCTTTACTGAGGTCCATGTAACACTCACTGATGTCAATCTTTGGAATCTTTGAATGCACCTACTCTGCTCTTCTGTTGGTGATAAAGATCATGAACTACAGAAAATAATTATCTACGTTCAGAACTTGTTCGTTCGTTAAGGCTTGAAACCCGTAGCCATAGAAGTTTCTGACCTGGCGACCTGCGGGCACAAGCTTGTCGGCTCCAGAATGGTAGTATGAAACCTTTCGTGTCTAATAGGACACAACCATCATCCTGTTTCGTGTGAAGCCTCGAATTTGTTCTAACTACGCAGTAAAGTGGTGTTAAATGGGCAGCGACGGAATGGGTGAAATCTTGCCAGACTCTAAGAGCAGGTTTCGGATTATGGAGGAAACTTTGGCCGCCGGCATTTGGCAGATAGTGCTCATCAGCCATAGTTGGCAGACTATTTAAGAGGAGGAAAATTTCGAATATTAAAAATCCCCACTAGGAATGAGCGACATAGTTTTTTACAGTCCACATGTAACTATGAACGATAAAAATTATAATGAATCCATACTACATTGGCTCTCGCGCAGGATAAAAATTTTCGCCTTGTCTGCTTAGTCGTGCAGAGTAGATAAGCCAGATCTGTCTACTGCAGACACTATCGTATCCGATTTTGCCTCTTTTCCTTCGCTTTTCTCTTCTGAATCTAGTAATAACGCTCGTTTAGATGCTATGAAACCAATATCTTAAATAGCTCAAGCCAACTACAATTTATTAAACCTAGGTAGGTTTTCAACGTCAGTGCATTGTACAAGCATTATAGAACTGGGTGCACCATCCTTATCTAGGCGTTATTAGCTTCGAATTTTTGGTTCCACCGAGTTATCTCAAGCCGGTAAATTGTGCGTCAATCTTGTCCTTAGCCTATGAGCTGAAGCTTGCTTAACTGAATTTGATCTCTGTAAACAGCCGACTTTGTGCGGCACTTTTCAATACATCTACTGAAATCAATAGCATATACCTTAACCAAGGTTGCGTTTTCACTGTATCTGCATATGTTTCCACTGATTGTAGCTCATTCAACAGCGAGGATGCTTTTTACTCCGACCTAAGCTCTTTACTAAGTAGAACACAAATGTCTATATAGCCTTGGTTATGTGCGACATAAATGCACAAGTTGGGCGCTTAATTGTCGCATTTCATTTAGGTGGGAGATACACTTTACGCTCGATGCGTAACAATAATGGTGAGCGAATGTTGAATAGCTGAGCGGAACTTGGATAATATTTATGTAGCACCCACTCCGGACGTGGTGTAAGATGTTGCACCACATGGCGTCCTACAGCTCACGGACAATGGTAGACTCAAATAGGTCATGTAGCAATTCTGGTTCGTATGGGAGCGCATGTCGATTCGAATCATGCACTTATTCGTTGAAGATTTGCGCTTAATTTTCCGAGAAAATAAATAAAAGCAAATCACAAATAGATGTAAGCAAACTCGAACAGCTGTGACTAATTTTAATATTGGTAACAATTTCAATGAGCCTCATTTTCGTATAGTTCATGGTTATATGTGGACTGTAAAATAACCCTAGATCGCCCATTCCCAGTGGGGATGGTTTGTATTCGGTAACCAAGGCTGGTGTGCACTATCTGCCAAGATTCCAGTGGCCAATTTTTTTTCATCAACCGAAACCTGCCCTTTGCGTCTGAAACGCTGGCTCTTATTCCGTCGCTACACATTTAACACAAAGTATTACTGAGTAGTTAGCCCAAACTTGAGGCTTAACATGAAACGCGATGATGGCTGTGTCTCTTTAGAGCCGACACAGTTCATGCTACCATTCCCGGTATGACTAGCCTAGTGCCCGTCGATCGGCAAGCCGAAAATTTCTATGCTACTGACCATTTCTATGGCTACTGGACATTTCTATGGTTACTGCAAAACGAAACCGAAGTCTAGGCTTTCTATTGAACGGAATTAAAATTGTATCACTTTATTTTCCGCAACGTTCATACAGGTATTTTCTGTACGAATAACTGGCCTTTTCGGTCGCCTTATCGAATTTTAAAAAATATCGTTTTGATGGCAACTTTGCCATTGCATATATAAAGTGCATTGGAATTTATTTTATTTTATTCGACTTTAATTTTCTTTTGTACTGCATTTTGTGAAATTAGTTAAAAATTTGGAGACACTACCTTGCTCTACTGTTGAGATTGACTCTCAAGTCGACGAAGAATCTGACAGTTTTCTAGAGTTTTTGCATGAGCTTCGTCAGCGTCTGCTGGAGGCCAGCTCTACAGCTGAGCATATGAGACCTCAGCTTAATGTGCTAATTAGTCTGGTGTGCCGTCTGGATGCCACAAGAACACGCAATAGCGCCAATTGGCCGCTTGGCGAAGCCACAATGCGACGTATAAAACCTGTCCTCGCTGGCAAAGAAATGAGTCGTCGGTCTCGATTGTTTGAAATGATTTCCTCTTCCAAAAGGAACTTATTGCCGCCTAGTGAAGAATCGCCTACGAATTTGATTGAATCTGTTTCGCCTAAATACGAAGACGGTATATTTCAATATTTTATAAGTTGTCCGTGTAATTTTCTAAGCACATGAACTGTCGGGTTCTTAAACCGATTAATTCCTTATTTTTTGTTGAATAACAGATTTTAGCGATAAAAGTAACAGAGTTTGAATCAGCATTTATAGAAATGATACACTTATTTAAGAACTTTTCTGTGCCAAGTACCTGCAAAAAATTGATTTTTGTACTTTATTTCTGAGTGCAATAAGGCGTGGGAGTTGTTCGTAATTCGCAATAAATTGTAAAACGTGCATACGTTTACAAATGGTGTTCATCTTCCATAGAGATGGAGCCAGAAGATCATGTGATTGTTTGACTGAATAGAACTGGCCTTGCCATTGCACTACTCGAGATCCAAAGGAAGTGCCTGAAATTCACTATGTACGTAATAGTGAGATATCTCCTCCATGACTAAGGAAATTGACGACGCATCACCTTCTCTTTATCCATGAAGTTGGTGCATAATAGTACGTAAAATAATGAATGCCATTGGCTGAAATTAATTTATTATTTTATTAAGTGTAAAGTTCTAACTCTTTTGTGATGAACAGTGTCATGATATAGTTTCCCGGCATCCTTTCCATAGAAAGTGAAACACTCACGCTTCACTGACTCACAACCAGAGAAAGAAATTATAAGAGTGAAGAATAACAATTACAGGAGAGATGGGCCTAGCCTGATTTTGCAGTTATGTGGCGATGACACGTAGATTTTTACATGCTTGATTATTGATTTTATCTTAGCTTATTTTTTTCGGGTAAGCTCTGATGGAATGATATACCTAAATACCACACAGAATCAAGGTTACGTATTAAAAGATGCATTCGGTTGCGCAGTGCTGTCCTTCTTGTTGTGGATTTGACCGCATTTTTCTTGTGCGGGACAATTGATAGCACTCATAGGTCGGTAAAATCTTGATTTTTTTTCCATTTTCAGATGATGTAATTTTTGGCCTCAATTGATGGGCTCTCACTTGTCCCTTCTTTAAGCCTTCAATTAGCTGATTGCCTGAAAATGACGTTGGAAATGTATAAATTTGAGTATTAGAGACTAGGTATGAAGACCGGATATTAGGAAGACAATTAAAAAATACATTTGGAATTAAATATAAATATGTCTTGAATGAGGATACCACATTTGCCACAAGTTGTGTTTTACTCCTGTGAGTATTGTGTCGACCCTGAAGGTGAACCTGGAAATTCGGGTTCGAAAACTAGGAAAAAGAACAATGGAAAATCTTTTTCCAACGTCATTTTCAGACAATCAGCTAATTGAAGGCTTAAAGAAGAAGGGACAAGTGAGAAACCATCAATTGAGGCCAAAAATTACATCATCTGAAAATGGAAAAAAAATCAAGATTTTACCGACCTATGAGTGCTATCAATTGTCCCGCACAAGAAAAATGCGGTCAAATCCACAACAAGGTTACGTACACAAAAACTAAAGTAGCCAAAGTCGCTATGATCAGCATCTGTCGCTGTATCGTTTTGTAGTGCGACGAAACCTCTTAGTTAATTCGGACAACATAATATGACAACTACGAAAGCAATGATTTATAGGAAATTGTAAAAATCTCCACTAAACTCGTGTTGTTTCTCACTACGCTATTTCCAACCAATACGTAATGAGTAAATACTGGACGGTACGTGATGAATTCGCAATATGGATTAAACCGGTTTACTGGATGAATTAACTTTTTACATTATACAATGCTTAGTTTATATTCACATACTTATATAATGGGATTGGTGTTTATACGAAGAACACATCCTTCATTTAATTAATTGCCAATACCGTCCGCGCAACCAATGTTTATACAATCAAACTTTTTGTCTTGATTGACTATTTTCTTTCACCATGTCACAATCTGCCCACATTTTCGTCTCGCGCAAATCCGGCGCCTCATTAGGCAATCGGACTCTACGAATGTGTAAAATATCAACGAGCACTCGCAATCAATGTATTCTTACTGTATACTGATGTTTACGGTTGACAGTCCAACAGGCTGGCAGTTTGTAAATCTTCAGCCAATCGAACGTGTTATTTTATAATATCAAACACTAGTGGCATTTCTTTTCGTATACAAATGACTATCAATTATCCTTAATTGAGCATATTTTTAGAGATCATTAAAAAACGATTTTTATTCAATTTTATCAAATAAATATATCGTTTTATAATTATCTTAAATCATGATTAATTTCTACTATTCCTATCTCTCATCGTAATGAATTTGTTCATATCATCGGTCCTAGATTGTTCGACACGAATTATAATTTATTATGCATTAAAACTTTCTCATGGTTGATTTTTTTAATGTTGACGCAAATTGTGAAAGTTCTTCTTTCTCTCATCATTGAAACAGAAGAAGATAAAATCGTCAAATTTGTAGGAGATACTCCCTCAAAACAAGCAGACCAATGGTCACTCGGCTCTGATGGCGTTGATGATGTTATTTTTTACGATCCATACATTGGTAACCCTAGTAATGGGGATGTGGATTCCTGTGTTGCTCCTGCTATTGGAATGAATGCGGACGGAATAGAAGAGACTATCGAAAATTATGCTGACGCCGAAGATTATGAAGAAGATGATGAGGACAACAGTTATGCCTACCCCGTGCAGATGAGAGCACCAAATGACACGTTTACCCTGTCTTCGAACTGTGATGTGGCTGAGAAAAATTGTAATAGTGGGCTATCAGATCTTGGGTTGTGTTCCGTAGACAATGTTCAGTGCAACAATCTTGAGAGTATTTGTCTGCCACCTGTTCGAATACCGGACAACACTGGTGTTTATATAGTGTCGTTAAGACAATTAGAGAAGTTGATTCTCGATCGACGTTTGGAAAAGACTAGTCGTCTTCTATCTTTGCATATACTGATGGCAAATGTAAGTAAATTTAAATGTTTATGACTTATTTAAGCAACTGGTTTAATAAAGTTTGTTTGGTGTTTATCTCAAGCTCGCAAACGTGGCTTAAAATTTATTTGTACCACCCGTGCTATAAATGATTTTTTAACTATATGGCTTATGTAAATGTGGCGAACGCGTAAAAAGGTTCATGTTCATGACTGCATAGAAATTGTGCATCCGCCATTTCCAGTCGAGTGCAATGTATATGAGTCTACTAGAGATGTGAGCCGCATATCTGATTTTCCATAACTTTTATTTAAATTTTGGTTTGTCAGTCAGTTTGCCGTCGTGCTCTAATGGTGATTTTGGTAGGCCGAAAGGCGTCAGTACATGTAACTAACGATAATTTTTCTATATTGTGCGATGGATTAGATACAATTGGTTTTGTTTATTTTAAGCTCGCAAACTTGATTTTAAGAAAATGACCACATATTTTTTTAAAGCCTACGTCTTCTGTTATCAGTCGTTGTTCCAACTCCTACTGGTTAAGCAATATGATGGTCTATGATGTTATTACTGACTTTGATTAATGATAGTAAAATTTGATAAAATTTTGTTCTAAAAAAATAGCTTATGTGAATTCCGGTTATATGGAAGCCCATGAATTTAAAGTAACTCATTCATGGTAAAGTTTAAAGAAGCAACTTCTGGTCTGTCAGGTTAAGAATGTTGTGCTGGCAACTTTGTCATTCTCTTGACCAACATTAAAAAGTAACGATGTCTCTCTTGTAAAATAAAAAAAATATTATGCTGAATTCGATCTCGCCAATCGTTATCATGAAATTTAATTAAATGTAAAGTATCCAAGTAATCTAGACGGAACCATCATCATAATAATAAACTCAAAATTACATCGGTGTTTATGTACTTCTGCTCTATTTGCTGTATGATTCATCATAATTCGTATCGTTCATGGTTGTATATGGACTGTAGGAGTACAATAGGTAGCCCATGGGTTTTAGGTATGGTTTGTATTCTGAGTTTTCCTTCTCTGAAATAGTTTGTCAACCCAAACTTATGAGCACTCTCTGCCAAGATGCCGTGGCCCAACTTTCCTTCAGAAGCCGAAACCTGCCCTTCGTGTCTGGCACACTTGCTCTCATTCCGACACTACACTTTTAACACTGTGTTACCGCGTAGTTAGACCAAACTTGGGGCCTCTCATTAAACGGTACGGTGGTTGTTTCCCTTTAGACCCAGCAAGGTTCATGCTACAATTCCAGGGCGGAATAGCTTATGCCCGCCGGTCGTCTGGCTGGAATTTCAATTGCTGCGGACTGTTTTGTTTTTTTGCTTCTTATTGTTATATGGTAGTGAAACGTTAGTTACTATTGGCTTTTGTATGGCTCTGAATTAAGATGAAGAAGAAGATTCATCTCATGAGTGCAACAGCAATCACAAATTTGAACTCCTTGTCTCCATACGTGAACGTATAAAAAATCTTAAGGATTTTCCACGGGACTATATAAGCATGAGGTGCTAAATGTGGCCTCTATTGCGGAGGTGGCATCATCAGTCACTTTCCTTCGGTCTTTTTCGTGGAGCTTGGTCATACTAATCAAGCAAAGGATGACAGCAGTCGGTATAATTTAATGAAATATAATTATTGGTTTTATATTATAGATCACTGGATTCCTTTATCATTACTGGCTGTGGTCTGCTGGTAGCCAGTTTGGAAAATTATGCGACCACGAAAATATTTTAAATATTTACATCTAACAGATATTACTCAATCTGTTTTGGGACCTTTTTGATCAATATACCGGAAGTCTCGATTTTTCAGTGTTAAAGGTTTAGATAATTGAGCTTATTTCGTCGTCATATATAGGTTCATTTTGCAGCATCAAAGCGTAGATACGTTTCCGAATGCTCAGATCTTACGTATTAGCAGTGGTCATTCTTCCAATGATGATCATGCACCTCCAGTTTATAATGTGCTGCTCATCAAATACTTTCTGTATTTTCATGGCATAATTAGCAATATGGCCATGGAAATCTAAACTTTTGATTTTGACGAAGTGGAAGAAACTCACATTCACATAAGGGACGCAATGTGGCCGAAATCGATGGCCTCCTTACTGAATTTCTCCTGTTTGGAATAAGGAGTCAGAGAAGTCTGTAAAAAGTTAATAAAAATATGTTGAAAATAATTCGTCCATAATGAATGAAAGAGGGCCGTTTGGTACCCAACCACAAAAATGTGACACTAACACTCTTATCAAATAGTCTTATGTAAATTTTCTTCGTGCTGCATCAGAGCCGGTCGCTGCTTTCATCCTCAGGATTCGTGAAAAGTGAGAATAGCTAATTAAGATAACACTTATGATTTCTGCCAAAAATGAGACGTCAGTCTACCTAGAAGTCTTGGTGATGTATGAGAATTAGATTTAGAGATTTACAGACGGTTTAGCCTGGTTGCACCTGCTTTTGGAAAAAAATACCCCATTGGAATTTCCCGTCGATTTCACCAAGCACATTTATTCACGGTATTTAAGTCAGGTATACCGGCGTTTCTCCTTAATGCCGCGGAAATTTGGGCAATGAGCGAATATGGCTGTATGGGTTTAAATATATTTGTAAATCCCTATATTTGCTGGTTTTTGTTTTAGTCCATGCCAAATGCATGTCACATGCCATTAATAAAAATAAATTTCTACAAATCGTTCAGTTCTATTCGGCAGCACTATCACACCTAGTTGTTGAACGTCGGTTTAGCTTGTGATTGTGCATTGTTTGGGTTCACGTACACATCCTGTTCGTCAGGTTACTATGGTAGATTGCTGGAACCGGAAAAACGGAAGACCAACACCTTCATGATTGGACAGGTCCATTCCTGATATCAAGCACTTCATCATGGTGCCTTCCCTAATTAAATGCTACTAGATTTTTCGAAAACCTTAGAGATTGTGACAAACGCAGTTTAGTAGTAGTAGTATATATGTTTGTGCTTATATTTTCGTTTACCTTTGTTTTAATCTTTGCTTATAGGCTCGTTGTTGGGCACGGAAAGGAGAATGCCTGTTTAAAAGTATCTCAGCTGATCTTGGTCAAGTATTTGCTAAGAGTCAAGACTCTACTCTGGCTGTTGGTGACCGCGATCTTCGGCATCTTAACTCTGGCACATGTTTATCAACAGGAAGCAACGCGTCGAATGTATTTAATCATTACGATGGAGATGGTGATAATGATTCCGTTGCTTACACGACGGACTGTTCTAAAAGCAATTCCTTAATGCCAGGTGACACCGAATTATTGATAGAGAACTCTTATACCATTGATGCATTAAATTGTGTCGCTAGCATGGTACAAGAAAGAAGTAATGATGAATATATTGCGCCCATGTCTTCTCCAGGTGAAGCAAAATCTGAAAGTGAGCAAAGTTATAGTTTTAGATCATGTACTCAGCTCACTGAGTTTAAACTTGAGGCTCATCTCAAACGAATTCGTGCACATCTCGATAATAAAGCGGTCAGTCTTGATTTTTTGTGTGATCCTGCGAAATTCAGGCGTCAATTTAAGGATTTGCCGATCCAGGATAACAATGTGAGTCAAATACAAAAAATGGAATTGATGATCGTGTTCTTTGATTAGATCAGTATCAGTTTCATTAAGGAGGATTTTTTGCGACAGAAATAAATATTTGTTATCCTTCTGGCTTTTTATTGTGCAGAACATTTGGTACCACTCATAGTTCGATAAAATCTTGAATACTTTTCATTTCCATGTGCACAGATTTTTCTTGGCCTTGATTGATGGGTTCTCACTTTTCCCTTCATTTTGAAGCCGTCCATCAGCTGTTTGTCTGAAAATGACGTTGGAACCAGATTTTCCGAATTTTCGGGACATCATTTCCAGTCCCATCTTCAGGGTTGAAACCATACTCGCAGGAAAAAATCAACTTGTGGCAGATGTGGTATCCTCATTCAAGACAGATCTATTTATATTTATTTTAATTTCTAAAGTATTTTTATTATCTGCACTAATATCCGGTCCTCATACCTATTCACTTATAGTCACGTGTATGCAAAAAACTTATCCACGTCACCCCTTCGCACACAAAAACCTATATACTCATATGTGTACTCTAATCTAATGTGACATTTATAGAATAACTATAAGCAAACCCTATGGATTGACAAACATGCCTATCCGTAATGTCTCGATTTTTAAAATTTCTTTTCCAGACGCGTAGAAGGATCAATAATTTTTTGTAATTTTAATCATATTGCACTTATCTTCAAAATTCCGTTTTACCTAATCTCATCCTGTGAGCAATAGGTTATTTATAGAGAGAGAGAGAGTTTGGTAAAACTGTTGAAAAGGTATGGTTTGGACAAGACCGAATACGGAGCCTACACTAACGAATGGTATCTCAACCAAATACACATTTATACTCATGTCCTATATAAATTTAATTATGGGAAAACTATTATCTGTGAGTATGGTGTCAACTTAAAGCTGGAACTGGGAATGAAGGTCCGAATAATTGGACAAATTTAGGAAAATCTAGTTCAAACTTCATTTTCAGACAAGCAACTGATGGGCGACTTCAAAATGATGGGACAAGTGTGAACCCATCAATCAAGGACAATAAAGTCTGTGCACCTGGAAATGAAGAGGATGCAAGATTTTACCGACCTAAAAGTTCCTTCAATTGTCCTGCATAAATAAATTGCGGAAGGATAACAAACAAGAAGGACAGCACTGTACAATGTACATCAACATTTAAGCTAGATATTTGTTAATTTTGTGTATATTTTATAATTTTTGGTGTATTGTAATACCTTTTGAAAAATAATCTCTAGGAACTTATACTACATATATGTGCTATCAGTACAAACTAAACATTGCTTATGACCGCGAAGGTATTTTATATAGTTGACTGGCTTCGTTCTTATTTGAAGCTCTCCAAGTAATTTCCATAATTTGCTGCGATCGGAGCTCGAACGTTGCTTATGACCATAAAGATAATTCGTGTAGTAGACTGGCATCGTGCGTATTTGAATCTCGTTAAATATTTGCTAGAAATTTCTGCGACTGGAGCTAGAACCGGAGCACATTGGCTTCGAAGTTTGTACCCATATACTTAGCCACCAATGCCGCACACTACTCATAATTTTCAGTTATATTTCAACTTATATTTTGGTTAGCCTTTTTTTAAGGTCGACCCCATTTGACATACGATCTAAATTTCCCATTCAGAACGGTTCTCTTAAGTTTCTGATTCATACAATGCAATGAGACAGTTTAAGCTAATCTAAAAACTTACCTAGATATGAGTGAACTTAGTAGAGAACATAAATCGAAGTATAGTGTACCTGATATCATCTTTACTGCGGTCAGTTTGAGCATATGCAAACAAAACGAAAAGGCAAGGTTAGCTAACATTCCCGACGTTAGTTTTAGTGAGCATCTTAAAGCGTGTTGCAGAAAGTCGGCTGTTTATTGCGATCACTGCAGTTAAAAAGGCTACAGCTGAATAACTACGGACAATATTTGAACCGCATTGTCCAACCTTAGAACATTCGGTTGTGCCAGAAGTTCGAAGTTAATAACGCGTAGAAATGGATGGTTCACCAAGTTTTCTAATGCTCATTGGGTCCTTCACCCTAATTATGCATATTTTTTTGAATTTGTCCAACGTGCGTGCTAGAGCTTCTTGTTGCCCAATTTCTATTAATGTTTTTAGTAGGTATTTTAATCAAATTTTTTCGATATTTAGAAATACGACAATAAGATCAATGTTCGTTTAATGAGATCAGTGATTTGGTCAACACCCGCAATATTCATAACGTCTACGCGGGTATTATTGCTAGTTTAAGACGAGGAAGAATGTGAAGGAAATGATAGAATTTGAACTGAAATTGTTTGCAGTAGACTGATTTCGCTTATCTGTTTCGCACGACTAAGAACATAGGGCGACCGCTTTTGCACGACGGCGGATGTAGTAAAAATTCAATTGTTGTAAGTATTAATCAGGGTAGTAGTGGTCTTAGTTTGCGATAGTGAAGCATCTATTCTTAAATGCTCATTTTTGCTTTGCTTTTTGCCTCTGGGCACAGCTCAAGTACGTTTATCGAAAAAAGTGTATCAATGGGATTTTCTTCCGACATTAATCGTTTATGTCGACCTCGTATATTTTTCCACATGCACGAAATGTCAGTAACTTTTATGAATTTGAGATCTCCATAGTTATCTGTCAATTCTTTTGCAACTGTCACGTTTTTTCGGTTAAGAAATTTTGCCTATTTGAAAAAGCATCCTCAATCAAGGTGGAAATGACTGCGTGTCAAGGTGACCCGACTTCATATTCAGTGTTCTTTTCGTAGCTGGAACTTGATCTAAACAACCGGCTTACAAGTTTTAATGCCGCATATTTTCAGATATTAAGTGTGCTATACATGTTTCACCGCTATCACTATTTTTACTTTTGAATAATGTTAGTCTTATTTGATATGAACCCGTTGGATGCGCCAATTAAACATATTGCTATCTTTATTATTTATTTAACTACCTTTAACAGTATTAGATCACCTTGTGTTATTTGGTGTAGTCGGAAATACATGTCAAGCCATGGTCTTGTGATACGCATAGGGTAATATATTTCTTCAATGATAATCCTTAACTTTGCGTTATTATCACTCTGAGTAGTCAGATATTTTCAAATTAATCGTTGCCAGATTTTTGCGTTAATCATCCCAAAATTGCCAAAAACGGCGCTCCGTTTTTTCGTTACCGAATTCGTTTTCATATCGCACATGTCGCCTTTCCCGATATTTCCGGAGGTACTAGTCTTGTAGCAGCTTCCTTATGCAAGTAACGCAAGCCATTACCGTCCATTCGTCTAAGTTTCAAGTTAAAGATATTCGAACTAAGTATCTTGTCGACCTACATTATGACGTTGAAAAATGTGAGACGAGAGAATTTCGACATTATTTCACTGACAGCTATTTAATTAAATGTTTCCGCTTAGTTTGGTTGACGTCATTGATAGTTTAGTATCAGACAGCTTTAATTAAGTGAAAAATTTACGTGCGAACTGATTAAATCCTGCTTTCCGTTGAAATGTCCTTATTTTCGCATCTATTTAGGGGGAACACCCATGGCATTGGCTGTGGCTGTTTGCGAAAACGACTTTCAACTGGCTGGACAGGCAATTGAATTAGTTTCATTAAACGAAGAAAAACTAATTACTAAGCAAGAGAAACGTAAATGGGCGAACATCCGTCGACGCCTAGTAATTTGTTGCTTAAGGAGTGTTTTCTGTAATCTACCGTGCGGTTGATCTTTATCTCTGTTTATATATATATATATATATATATATATATATATTTATATATTAGAATATACGTATGTTTTCATGCCTGTCTGCGTTTATGTAGGTTTGTGTGTATGTATGTATGCACCGTTGCATGTGTGCAATTGTATGTACGTATGTATGTATGAATGAATTTTAGTCTGTGTATGTGTGTATGTATGTATATATACATAGGTATATATATATATATATACATATATATATATATATATATATATATTATATATATATATATTTATAATGTCCATTCCTTTTTAATTTAACACAGTATTCTTATAATTAGGAAAACACAAATAACAAAGTGGATAAAGGCCATTTATTTCGTGAATACTAATCATCTCTTATACAATCATACATATTTATACATTTTGGGTTTTCAATTGATTATGCTAGTGGTAACAAATCTGACTCGTTTTTACTGCTGTTTCTTGTTTTGGCTAGTTGGTGAGTGTGTATGCGTTTGTGTTTGTGTGTATGCGTGTTTGCATGTAAAGGTCATTCTCGCAGTATTGCAAAGTGATGTCTGAGATCTGGTCATTATTGTTTTGATAGCTTGAGAATTAACCATTTGTGCGCATTGTTCACTGTTACATATACAAGTGCTATTTTTCCCAGTATAGTTGATCGTTTCACCTTGTTGCGCAAAGTTTTCACGTGGTAACAGCGCCAGTGTTGATTGCAGTGTTAAACGCTCACATTGTTTGGAGACTTCTGTCATCGTATGCGCCTCTGTTATTTCCACTTCAGTTTGTTGCCAATCCGATTGTATGTTTGTTGATTCTAGTCAAGGGCCTGTTTGTTCTTGGCTGGATACTAGTAGATTGTTGTTGAATTTTGTTATTCTTGGCCAGTCGATAAGAATATCATGTTGATGAAACTTTTGAATATTAAGGTTAGGTGCTTGTTGTTTTATATAAAGGGCTTCATAAATAAATAATAACATTTCGGATTTTGCTTTATGTAGAATTGTGAAATTGGTCGAATTGACAGGGTGCCCCGTTGTTCTGTATTTTTGTTTTCTCAATTGGTAACAGACAGGTGCGGATTGCAGTGTTGAATGCTCATATTGTTTCGAAATTTCTCTCTCCATATCTGCAGCTGTTTGTTCTCTTTCTGTTTGTTGCCAATCCGTTCGAATTTTTGTTGAGTTCGGTCAAGGGAGTGTTCGGTCGTGTCAGGATGCTAGAAAATTGTTGTTGGACTTTATTACCCAGTCAATTTGACCAATTTCTCAATTCTACATAAAGCAAAATCAGAAAAATCATTGTATATTTATGAAGCCCTTTTTATAAAACAAAATACACCTGGCCTAAATATTCGAAAGTTTCATCAACATGATATTCTAATTGACTGGCCACGAATAACAAAATTTAGCAACAATTTACTAGTATCCAGACATTTTTCGTCTGAGATTTGGTCATTATTGTATTGATGGCTTGAGAATTAACCATCTGTTCGAATTGTTCTCTGTTACGTGTACGAGTGCTATTTTTCCGAGTGTAGTCTTTCGTTTCACCTTTTTGCGCAAATTTGTATTCTTCACTTGGTAACAGCGCAAGTGTGGATTGCAGTGTTGAACGCTCATATTGTTTGTAAACTTCTGTCACCGTATGGGAATGTATTTTTTTCCTCTTCAGTTCGTTGCCAATCCGATTGAATGTTTGTTGATTCTAGTCGAGGGCCTGTTCGATCTTGGATACCAGTAAATTGTTGTTGAATTTGTTATTCGTGGCCAGTCGATTAGAATATCATGTTGATGAAACTTTTGAATATTTAGGTCAGGTGCTTGTTGTTTTATATAAAGAGTTTCTTAAATAAATAAAAAAAATTCTGAATTTGCTTTATGTAGAATCGAGAAATTGGTCGAATTGACTGGGTGTCCCTTTTCCAATGTATGATCGGAAATAAATGGCCATTATCCATTTTGTTATTAATGGGTTTTTTCTTCCTAATTAGAAAATATATATATATATATATATATATATATATATATATATATATATATATATATATATATATATATATATATATATATAAATGCATGTACGTGTATGTTTGTATGCCTGTCTTCATTTTTTATTTTTCAAGTGTTACTTTTAGAATTAGTTTGAGTCGATTCGAGTATATTTATAGCTATGTGCGTTTCTGCTTCATCATGCTTATAGGTGTCAGAGTTATTGCTCAGACTTGAGACTGTCGATCGTCAATGCCAAGAAATGAAACTGGCGCTGAAGAACAAACTAATTGCCATTCGTAAAGCACGAGAGACATCTAAATCGATCACGATAACAAAATCAGAACAGCCAGTAAGCCTTTTGCCAATTTCATTTTTTTTAAAATTTTATTGCCTTTTTATTATTCCTCATTCGAATTTATCTTTAGGGTAAATAAATCATTTTTTATTATTATATCATATTTGTTTTGTTGTAAGTTTCCATTATTTTATCAGTAAAGCGAATTCAAGTTTAGTATATAAATTTATTCTTTTTGAGATTACTTACAAAATAAAGCATTCCTTATGCCGAATCATTTCAGATGGTGTCATACATCTCAGTTTATGTTCACAATATATGAATACTTGCACATAAAACTGATACTCAGTGTCCCGCGCACTTGAATTTAGAATAATCTTGTATATTGTGACAGATAAATTAAAGCTTTTCTATTGGTTAACTTGAGGAAGATATAAGACAGCTAGGAGTCAACTGCGCGTATAATAACAAAATTATTCTCTGCTACTAATGCGGTCGCTTTACTAATGACGAAAGCCGTCGGCGTGCTTAACCAGAATTGAAAGAGTTACGTTCGGATCATATGATCGATGGAGAGACCAAATTTACCAATGATCGTGCACATGTCATAAATTTTGCTCGTGTTAATAATGAAGCTAATAACATGTGTAAATATGTCAACATCTTCCAAATAATTTTGAAGCTGGAGAATTAAAGACTGTGATGGTTGATCCTATAGTTATATCTTAAACTTCGAGGAAATGAATTTCATACCATTAGACTAAATGACAACTGCAGCTCTGTCCAGGGTAGCCTAGTAAGACTGTGATTTAGAGTATTAATAATAGAAAAAATTGTTTTCAAAGTGACTAATCTAGCGCCTTCAAGAACTTCGACGCCTGCATCTCTAACATAGGGAAGAGATTGACACTTTATATCTTATAAAAAATGTAAATCAATCGAGAAAGTAGACATTCTTATCGGCCGCCACTTCTGTTTGTAAAATTTTAAGATTTTTATTTGTAAATCCTGATATAAATGGATCGTCTGTTTAAATATCTCATGATGTTTAAAAATTCAGCGGGCACACAATTTTCTGTTAGAATATCTCATTTTGCATTGGTTTCCACCGAGACAAATTCACCTCTGACGTATAGCAAGACCACGATTTTTGATGGTGATATAAATGTCGCTGTTGTTGTAATTGCCTCTGGAATAAATATATGATCAGTACAAACCTATTATCATGGTCAGAATCCAGCCTGTTTTTCTCTAATGTGGAATTCACGCGAAGCGCGGAGATGACGTAAAATATTCAAAGTACAAACCTATTATCACGGTCAGAATCCAGCCCGTTTTTCTCTAATGTGTAATTCACGCGAAGCGCGGAGATGACGTAAAATATTCAAAGTACAAACCTATTATCACGGTCAGAATCCAGCCCGTTTTTCTCTAATGTGTAATTCACGCGAAGCGCGGAGATGACGTAAAATATTCAAAGTGAAATCGAGATACGAGAAGAATCATGTTTATGCCATGATATATATCACATGAATTACGTTTGCCTTTTTGAAGATCGCAATGTCTATGAACTGTCCCCATGAAGCCGAAACCATGTTTCTATATTATGTAGTATGAAAAATTTCATTATAAACTGTGTCGACTAAGATTAGATCGTACCTCATTTCCAGTGGTTAATATGATCGATGTTGAAGCCTTCTAAGGAAAGGGAAGAATCAGCACCCAGCCATCATAAAGACGAACTCGATGCAAACTTAGAAATGTGGATCAATCCGATCTTTGTGAAATTTATAGTGCAAAGCGACTACTCAAGAATGGAAGTGCTGAAGACTCAAAATCCTTAAATAAATTTGAAAGTGGAGAAACACGAAATTTAGATTTTTGAATCTATAGAGTTAAGATTGAATTTCGTCATTTTAACTTTGACGAAGGGTTGATATTAGTTATCTAATTTGTTGATATTGGTATAGTTTGACATCTAAGGACTGATGCAGGCGACGAAGAGAATTTTTCTTTAATTGATTTTTATCGGTTAGGAGGCTGTTTTTACGATTATTTATTGTTCTAGTATCTGGTAATTTTCTCGGAATTGTGTCGCGAATAAGCTCAAACTTTGGCTGTTACCTGACGCAAACACCTACTTTCCTTTTACCCTTTCAGGCCCAGAACTTTTTCAAATCGGCTGTTACGAGATTGGAATCTAATTGATCTAGAAAACTTGTGTTTGATTCGGATCCGCATACTTATTCCAAAGGTACCTTAAGTCCCTGATGAAAACAGCTCATCTGAAGCTGTTTGCGACGGAAAATATTTGAGTCCACAGTTGACCTCGAGCTGGAGGACGCCATGTAATACAGCGCCTTGTATTATGTCTCAAGTTTTTGTTTTTCAAGTAGAATCTGTTTTCTCGTTGCTATACAAATGTCGTTCACTTTTTGAGTTGTAATTGTATATCCGCCAAAATCAAATTTTATCACTTAAGCATCCAACGTGAACACCCATAGCTAAAGCTAGATCTGAACTGCGCGCTTTTCTTAGAAAACATAAATATGAATATAAATCATTCTTCCTGGCGCTTTTGCTGAATTCAGTTGGAGTTTATACAGTTGTAAAGTATGGGCAATTTTGATTAATGATTTTGGATTTTTAAATGGATGTCGTTATGTGTGACTAAAAAGGAATTGTGCGGCGACCCACTTAGCTAGCGAAGCCTTTGCTCGTAAACCAAGAAAAATAATGAACATTGACCACTTTGAAGCAAAAGGGTTCGAAGCCAATAATGCTTAGATAAGTATGGTTCACAGTGTGCTTTAGTAACCTTTATGTATTTAAATAAATGACGTCATGATTACCGCGACAAGTTATAACTGATATCGATCAAGACCAAAGTGTATGGCTTTGCTGGAGTAACATATGTAGTTGAAATTCTCTATTTTTGTGAAATTTAGCCTATCTTTGTATCCAATGTGTTGGTACAGTGTACTGACATGGCAAAAATCATGTTGATACCATGTACCTATTCGGAGGCCGTAGTGTACCGACTCACAACCATTTTGTTGTTACCCTTTACAGGCTCGGTATATATTATATATAGCAGTATTAGTGGTTATGGTAGTGGTAGTGTTAGTATTATTGGTATTGATAGTTGTAGTGATATTTTAGTGATAGAGATATTAGTAATGGTAGTGGTTGAGTTAGTGGTTGTGTTAGCGGTAGTGATGGTGATGGTAGTGGTAGTGGTAGTGGTAATGGTAGTAGTAGCATTAGTAGAGTTAGTGCTAGTGGACTTTTTATTACTAATGGTAGTGGTAGTGGTGGGGATAATCAGAGTGGTATTAATACTATTTCTTATTTTTTATTATGTTCACAATTTATCTAGTTACTCTTAATATCTCTATTTTAACTATTGTTTCTATTATTCTTTTTGTTGAAGTCTATTAAAATTACCAATTTTATTTTATTATTCTTTTTATTATTGTCATTACCATTATTAGTTGTAAAATTAATAATAAAAATCTTGGAACGAAGCCATTCTTGTATCTGACAAGATTTCTTTTTTCTTTTTGCACATGGAAAGGGTACTATGCATTTTATTAAGGCTCGCATTCCAAAAGAATTCTTATTTTATTATTTCATTATTACATTGTTATACTTATTATTATTTCACAGTATATTTCTAATTAGGAAGAAAAAAATTAATAAAAAATTGGATAATGGCCATTTATTTCGCGAATACTAAACTTAACTTGGCAATCTTTCATTTATATACATTCTGGGTTTTCATCTGATTATGAGAGTGGCAAAAAATCTGACTCGGTTTTGATTTATTTCTTGCTTGAGCTGATTGTGTATGCGTTTGTGTTTGTGTGTGTGCCTGTTTACATGTGAAGGTGTTTCTCGCTGTATTGCAAAGTGATGTCTGAGATCTAGTCATTCTTGTATTGATGGCTTGGGAGTTAACCAACTGTTCGCATTATTCGCCATTGTTCTTATTTCTCCGAGTGTAATCGCTCATTTCTCCTTGTTCTGTATTTTTGTTTTCTCAATTGGTAACAGACAGGTGCCGATTGCAGTGTTGAATGCTCATATTGTTTCGAAATTTCTCTCCATATCTGCAGCTGTTTTTTCTCTTTCTGTTTGTTGCCAATCCGTTCGAATTATTGTTAAGTCCGGTCAAGGGAGTGTTTGGTCGTGTCAGGATGCTAGAAAATTGTTGTTGGACTTTATTACCCAGTCAATTTGACCAATTTCTCAATTCTACATAAAGCAAAATCAGAAAAATCATTGTATATTTATGAAGCCCTTTTTATAAAACAAAATACACCTGGCCTAAATATTCGAAAGTTTCATCAACATGATATTCTAATTGACTGGCCACGAATAACAAAATTCAACAACAATTTACTAGTATCCAGACATTTTTCGTCTGAGATTTGGTCATTATTGTATTGATGGCTTGAGAATTAACCATCTGTTCGAATTGTTCTCTGTTACGTGTAAGAGTGCTATTTTTCCGAGTGTAGTCTTTCGTTTCACGTTTTTGTGAAAACTTGTATTCTTCACTTGGTAACAGCGCAAGTGTGGATTGCAGTGTTGAACACTCATATTGTTTGTAAACATCTGTCACCGTATGCGCATCTATTTTTCCTCTTCAGTTTATTGCCAATCAGATTGAATGTTTGTTGATTCTAGTTTCGCCTGGATACCAGTAAATTGTTGTTTAATTTTGTTATTCGTGGCCAGTCGATTAGAATATGATGTTGATAAAACTTTGAACATTTATGTCATGTGCTTGTTGTTTTATATATAAGGCTTCTTAAATAAATAATAATATTTCTGGTTTTGCATTATGCAGAATTGAGAAATTGGTCGAATTGACTGGGTTTCACGTTTCCAATGTATGATCGGAAATAAATGGTCATTATCCACTTTGTTATTATTGTGTCTTTCTTTCCTAAGTAGAAAAAAAATATTTATAATGTCCATGCCTTTTAATATTACACAGTATATTTCTAATTAGGAAGAAAGAACACATTAATAACAGGTGGATAAAGAATGCATTATCTCGTGATACTAATAATCGGTTATACCAATCATATATATTTATACAATTTGGGTTTTCAATTGATTATGTTAGTGGTATTCAACCAGCTAAAACAAAGAAACAGGAGTAAAAACGATGACAGATTTGTACCACTAGCATAATCAATTTAATCCAAATGTATAAATATGTATGATTGTATTAGTGATGAGTCAGTATCCACTGAAATAAATGGCATCTTTATCAACTTTGTTATTAATGTGTTCTTTCTTTTAATTATAAATTATATATATATATATATATATATATATATATATATATATATATATACCCATGTATATAAACGACATGTACCTATCTGTTTATTTGTTCGTCATAACACTGTGTAGTACTTTTCTTTGTATGCTTGCATTTGTATGTATGATCAATAATTTTGTTCTCTTTGTTGTTTTGTGTGTATATGAATGAACATCTTTGTATGTGTAATATATATATATATATATATATATGTTTGCTTGTATTCTATTATCATTATTTAATATATATACATAATAGAACGTACATGTAATTGTCATATCTTTGTTTATATATATAAAAATATATTGATATTTATGGATACATATCATGTGAATAATATATATATACCATATATACCACTATTCCTCTTCTCTCTCTCTTCTATCTTGTATATATCAATAATATATTATGTGTGTATCTTGTATGTGTTTTATGTATACATGGTTTGCATCTATATTATCTTTTATATAAGTATGAACGTTGAATGAACATCTGTTGTTGTCTGTATGTTTGCTTGTACATGTATGTGTGATTCTTATCTGTTTTGTGTTTTATTTTGATCAAATAACTACCACAAGTCGATGCATTATGGAGATTGTTCTCTTCATATTGCAAGTGATGTCGAATCAGATTGTTTAATATTAATTTGGCAGAATTCATCTAAACTGTTCACACTGTTATTTGTTATTTTTCCAAGTTGTAATCTCTCGTTTCTCCTTCACCGTAACTATTTTCTCAATTGGTACAGGCGATTATGATTACGGTATGAATATTCTAATGGTTTGAAAATCATCTCTCGTTTGTTTTGAAGATCATTGTGTTTGTTGCCAATCAGATTAAGTTTGGTAATGGGATGCTAGCAATTGTTGTTGAATTTATTACCAGTCAATACTAAGTATCAATACAAGATGTCGGACGTCTTTGTAATCCAACGAAGAAGAACTTCTTACATGAAGGGACGATTACGCTCTTCTCACACATGTAATCATTTCAACAAATGTGATAAAGACAGATGGTTGGTGCGACTTCCATAATCAAATGAAACGCAAGGATATATATGAAAAAGAGATTAAAGTGAAGTTTAGTAGTCTCAAATAAGTAATAATATCATTTTTATAATGTATTTTCTTCTAATTCGCATCTGTTTAATATTAGTCACAATGGACATTATAAAGGTGCTTTATTCTATTTTTATAATTTTTATTCATTCTTCTTTTATTATGATGTGATATAATATAATTATTGTTATGTAGGTGATTTATTTTTAAATTTTTCTCAGGTGCCAACGTTGAAGCGTGACTGATTTATTTATTGAGTTGCGATCTGATCCTGTTTGACACCTATTCATGTGCATTCAAGTTTGACGAATATCAATTAAGTATATATCATCATGAAAAATTCAATCTGTAGTCTAGTTTGTTTCTTATTGGAACTCATTGTACTATCAGGGACGCATAAGTTCTAGTAGACTTCACGAGGCGTCTGCTTGAATCTCTCGTGCTCTAAATGCTAATTTTATATAGAGTGGCTCGCTTGTTATAATTTATTTGACTCATAGTGATCATATTACTTCTATTGTTGTAACAAAGATCATTTAATTCTCAGAAAAACAAGGAAAATAACAAGAGACAGATTTTTAAGTGTGTTATCTCGTGTAACTTCTTTGTATTCTAATAGATGGCTTGATTAGCTAAATCTTACCATGTTTCGTGATGATAAAGCGATTGAATAATTATTTCTATTGTTTTTATTGTGCAGACAATTGGTAAATCTTCAGTCCTTAATTTTGCTTAAGTTCTTGTGTCTTTATTATTCCTAACCTCATGTTCAGATGCAAAGCTGCATGGAATACCAGTGGCCAATTTTCATTCCTCGATGGCTTTATTATTTGTTTCTAATGTGTTTAACTCTTGTTCAGTTACATACCAATCATGGTAATGAGTGCAGTGAACTTGAATAGACACATGTCCCTAGTATTGGTTGTTGCTTCATATCCAATATTTGGCGTTTGGCTTTCTTAGCTGAACTTGAATACGTTTTAATCGAACAGTGATGTGTTCTCAACGAAATATTAACAAGTCAATACAATGTGTTGAAGTTTTGAAGATATTGCATTATCACAATATCGTTAACACAATTCAAAAATATAGTTTTTTTAATCTAAAGATCATACTTTTCTCGCACAATCACAATCATTTTCTATTATTCGAACTCTTTAAAGTTATATCTAATGTATGATTTCCCGATGAAAATTTGCTGTCATCATTGTTCTCCAAGCCTCATATTCTGTGTACATAATATTATGCATAATTATCACCGCTAAATGGTATGCTATTTAAAATATCTGTTTTGTTTACGAGAACCAATATATATATATACAGGTGTCTGTGTTGTTTGAGATATTTTACAGACCTATTAAAAATTGATTAGTTAGGCTCAGAAGGATAAACAAAAAGAACCCACATCATGAACGGAAGAGAGTATAATCTCAATGCATTCGTTTCGTGCTTTTGTTTGCGACTATCGGTAGAGACCAATGTGCATTATTAATACTATATGTATTGATGAAGATATTGGACACCATCTATTAATGAGGAGTTTGGCACGTCTAGTATTCACATTTATTCTAATGTATGGTGATTAAGGAGCGTGATAACAAATCCTACGCAAATAAGTCATAAATTGACTAAACAAATTGTGAGGATGCGTTCTGTGCTGTACCGGTTTATCTACAGATGCAACGATGGTATTTAATTTACTAGGTTCGCATTGTACTTGCACATATTGATCTTCACTCAACGATGGCATCGACAATATGTGAATTGAGCCGTTGCATGCTTACCGCAAAAATATGATATCGATCTCGATAAAGCCAGTGTATGATTTACTGGAATATTTGGTGTTCGGAATTTTTGGTACGTGATTCTCATTCAGTCAGTTTCCAGCATGATGTTGCTTGTCGCATCGGTTGGGCATCTTATTCGAGCTCAGAAATCAGAGTGTCAATTTCGTACCTTTAATTTTGCGTGAGTAGTGATATCAGTTTACCAATACAATGGCTTACGCGATAATTGTTACTCTTTACAGACTGACGCCATACTCACCTTCATACCATTGTGGGTTCGCGGCCGAAGTCGTTGTCGGGCTTTCTGTGATTTAGCTGCTTCTATTACAGGATTTTGTTCGTCTGATTGTGCCGTCTATTATTCCCATTCTTCAATGAAATATAGTGGATTGGAGCATATACCAAATACCACGATGGTCATGATAAAACGGAAACAGACGCGGGGATGTAATTCGTTCTTTGATTCTTTCGTTTATCCTTCAGGTCACAACTGAACTAATTTGTTACTAGGTTCGCAACACCTAATACATACTTGCAAATAATTTTCTCAATTTTTATCTTCCTCATCATCAGTTTCTTCTTATTTTGCTCATCATCAAAAGCAGAAACTCTAACTCTCATTATCAGCATAACCGTCTTCAATATTGGCGTTACTACCTTCTCGAAGACTAGCGTCATATACACAATTAATACCACATTCAGCATAGTGTTTGTCATAAACATCGATGGAATTTCTTTATATCATGTTCGCGAGTTTGATTTAATGACCAATGCAATTGTATCTGACCAGTCGTTCAGAATAGCAAATCTTAGGACAGTCACATGTATTGACCCGTTAGTGCACGATGAAAAAACAGATTGGCGAGAATCAATCCGAAATTCATATAGAAGTAAAGGAAGATTGGATAAGCGGCCCTCGCCTCTTTTAGTCTCGTATACATTGCACTTGACTAAATTTCGGTTGCATAATTTCTACGAATAGTTATTCTTTAAATCGAGTTTGGGAGCTTGATGTAAGCACCAACACCATTGTCATGCAATATGGGTAACCTAACGTTAGTCACACGTACCGGTGCGTTTGAGATCACGCTCAGAAACTGGATTTGAAAAATCATTATCACCAACGCAACCGCTTGTCGTTTATTTATACAGTTGTGATATTTTTTTTACCTTGATGCTAATAAGCAAAATTTATTTCGTCGTTATTCTTATTGATCTCTCCAGCAATAATTTTCTTTTTCATTATTTAGTATTACTGTTTCTCTAGCTTTATCGATTTTTTTATTATGCTGGTAATTTCTGTTTACGCCAGTATGTGCTTTCATCTCAAATAGGAATAGTAAACTAGTTGAATTACTTTTCTTTTCATAACATGATTGAACTTGCATAAGTGCCGATGTTTACTAGCTACTAATATTTAATGGATTTGCACTTTAAACCTATAGTGTATGTATTCTTTTCCCCTGACGTGGCGAACGGTGTATTTTGTCATAAAAGTAAGGAATACTTTTAAATTTACGGTACCGAAATATTGAAGTTATTAGGTTTCTGTGTCTGTGTGTATGTTTGGTTTTCGCATAGTTTCTACTTTGTCTAGCTTGTAATGAATGTGTAAATAAATTTCATGATAAATCGATCCACATTAACGTGTTCTAAATCCGATTTTGTAAATAAATGGAGCATGTGTACTAATTCAAATATCGTTACTTCGGAAAAGCATTTTTCATTTGTGAATTTGCGCCAAATTCATTCCTTCTTTGGTTTCAATTTTTAAAAATTTAAATATGAAACAAAATTTCAATTACGTTTATCGTGTTAGGCAATATTTACTTTCATTAGCGATAATAATTTAAGGTAATTTTGAGTGAAGGCTTTTCTTAATTTGTTTGCTACCGGTTATGCCTGTGCAGACTATTCAAGTTGTAGAACCACTTCCGTGATTACGGCATACTTTTAACACCCTAAATCTTTTCTTGGCTTGTATTTCGACAGCTTATGGCAGCGTTATTCTTCTGAACAAGGTTTGTAGTGCTGTTAGCTATTTTTAAAATGCTATGAGTCAAAACAGCTTTGTAAACCGATGTTTTCCCTAGATTTGGTTTAGGACATTGCCAGCTAAACGTCAGGAGGCATTATTTGTGAGCAAAATTTACCAGTCGACAAATTCTATTCGGTCGTCGTTCGATGTACAATCACTAACGTGGATTGCGTTGGTTGAAGCACTGTTTGAGATGGCTATTTTTATATCGTACTTTTCAAGCCAGTGAGGAAATTTAGGTGAATGGCTTAAACCGCAGAGAAGGTAGACTTGGAGATTTAACCACGCCGCCCCACACTCCCTGTAACCGTGAGAAACTTAAATGGACGAGGATCTGTGAAAAAATAACGGCAAACGAGTTACAGTAGAGAGTCCTGATTAATTCTGTCTTATGGGAAAATGTTACTTTGGAACCCACTGTGCGGGAAATCTTCATCTTAATATATGCTTTTATGCGTCTATTGCATTGGAAAAGACAGCAGGCATATACTGTCGAAATTGTTGCTTAGTAAACAATTATGGTGCTGAAATAATGCTGAAATCCTGGAAGAGGTTTAATAATAGTCACTATGTGCTATTCGTCCTTACCATTTTTATTTCATTTTCATTCTGTCTTTGATTTTTCTCGTCAAGTTTCTTTCCAGCTTTATTGTTTTATCGTGGCAAGTTTAACTGGCCTTTATAAATAAAAATGTTTCGACTGGCGGCAGGTGGAGCGTAACCAGTAGTAGCCACAGTTTTATAATGAACCGTAAAATAAAATTATCTCTCCTAATTGTAAATTATGATACTACAAAGGACTGTTGACAAATTTCATCGTTTTTCGTGATCATCGGCACTAGATCTAAACAAAGTAAGGCGGTAGGCGAATAACTACGGTACCTTCTTGACACTTGAGCCTTATTCTCACCATTGTTTACATATCGGACTCCAAAATAACTTTGCTCTTCGATTTTTGCACTGTAAATGTCTTTATTGTTCCCGAAATTGGCATTGGGCTTATTGAAGCCTGGTGTACTCAAGTCAGATATCCCCTTTTGCAGTTCATTAGTTCTATGCAGAATTGTCAAACCCGATTAGAGCTACACTACGAATTTCATTAACAGATTTTTTAGATGCCTTTCAAATTATTTCATCTCCCGTTCGACTATTGATACATTCATACCAGATTCTTTGTGCAACCAAATAAAGTCAACACTAGCGTAGTTGTTATGTATCTTCATTTATAGGTAACTTATCTGTTGAAAAACTTTCTTCATTAGTTTCAAAGTAGATGGCAGTAAACAAGACTTCTGGTGAGACTCAAATTCGTTAGACATCGCTTTACAAAATTGTCTAAATTTACGCTTGTCACTTCAAGCTTGGTTACCTTGAGTAAGAATATTATCTTAAAATTAGATAAAATCAACGAGACCTTCTTGCGAACATCATTTTGTGTCTCCGGAATCTGATGAAAAAGTTGTGTTCATGCTCGAACTGAACACGTATTGATATGAATGCATTGAACTGCCGATCAACCACTTCATCTTGGACGCCAGTTCTTTTGACAGATTGCTTTTTATTGTCGAAAACTCAATCTAGTAGAAGTATTACTTTAAATCAAGTTTGCGTGCTTTAAGTAAACATCAATTCCATTTTATTTAACCGGTCCTCGAACAACATAACAAAACTACCGCCATTCGGAACGCACTGACGAATTTCGACCTTTCATGATCATCAGAGTACGACGGAAAACTGACTAGCAAAGATCAAACCGCATTGCATATACATGGAAAGCAAAATTAGATATGCGGCTCTAACCTCTAGTAGTCTTGCATACATTGTACGTGATTGGAAATGTCGGCTGCAAAATTTCTATGCAGTCACGAACATTAGCCGTTTGTAGCTTTCGCCACACAATTATATAGACAATACAATTAAACAATAATTGATTATGCGGGCGGTGGTAACAATTCTTTAAATCAAGTTTGCGTGCTTGAAGTAAACACCAATCCCATTGTATTTAACCAGTCATCGAACAACATAACAAAACTACCGCCAGCTGCAACGCACTGACGCGTTTCGTCCTTCCATGATCATCATCAGAGTACGACGGCAAACTGCTAGTCAGTTCGTGACTGCATAAGTGATACGGCCGACATTTCCAGTTTGTTCAATGTATGCGGGAACTGCTAGAGGTGAGAGCCGCATATCTAAATTTGATTTTCCCGCTACTTGTATTCAATGCGGTTGGATCCTCGATAGTCAGTTTGCCGTCGTACTCTGATGATGATCAAGGAAAGTCGAAACGCGTCAATGCGTTGCGGCTGGCGGTAGTTTTTTTATGTTGTTCGAGGACTGGTTAAATAAAATGGGATTGGTGTTTATTTCAAGCACGCAAATTTGATTTAAAGAATTGTTACCACCACCCGCGCAATCAATTATTGTTTAATTAGTAGAAGTATTGTCTCACAAAATTTATACGGCGTGTAAAAAATTCTTGTTATAGTTCATTTGGCTCACTGTGTCAATTTTGCATCAGTCAACATCGGTACTGTCAAATGCTTTCATTAATATACATCGTGATTTAATAGGTTCTCTATTTTGATATTACAGATATCTCAATGCTAATAGCGATTCTGCGCTGTGTGGCCTTTGGATTTTAGCGAAGCGGCCTGTTTTTGGGTCATTTTTGCCTTGAATCTTCCGCAGGCCGACCTTGGCACTGATTCTATGAAACAAACTCCAACTAAATAGTGCATTAAGAATTGGCGACTGTGTTTATTTACAGTACACACCTATATATGGATTTAATGGTTACGCAGCAGTCAAACATTAGCATATAATATTAGTGTATTTCTGTGTGCTTTAGCATCATATTTTCATAAATAGTGTAAACGACATCATTGACACCGACAATCAGATCGTTGATAGTAGCTAACTTACTATCACAAATTGTCTGACCGTGTCGTTCTATTAACAGAAAATGGCGAAGAACTTGAGTAAACGATTATCGCACTCAGGAGTATCACTGCTTTGTAGTTTTAAGCTAAATGACTTCAAAAGGTAATCTTGGGGAATTCTTATCGCATGGCGCCGGAAACGAATTCGTCCATCCTTACACCATGGTAACACCGGATAGATCAGCTTCTGCCAAGATTTCCAGAGGTATGCGCTTTTTGCAGTTCGTTTATGAAATTTATGCACACGGCTCAGGAATCGCCTGTTGATTCCTCTGAGCGCCAAGTACATAGTCTTCTTTGATGCGGCTGTAGCATGCGAGGGGAAGGAAAATATTTGCCATCGCCTGAGTAATTTTGTAATTCTAAAGATTCGCTTTGTTTTGGCTGTGTTATTGTGAGCTGAGCGACCAGAGGCATTATTCATGGGAAAAAAATCATGATCTGACAGTTCTATCCATTCGCTTTGTAATGTACCGTCACTGTCGCGTCTAGTTAAGGAACGCCAATTAGGCGGTCCACGGTACTTTCTGAAAATGAAGTCAAATCCTTTTCGCTAGGTTGCCGAGAGAGAATGGCTGGAACCGCAGAATTGTTTGAACTGTAATCTCATTCAGGGTACTTTTACGTGATATTGATCGTTTGGTGATGCCGTACCACACCATCACTAATGAATAAATGCTGTAATGAGCGTAAATCCATTGTAATCTAGCGGAAAATAGGATCCTGCAGTATCAATTTGTGATTTTGGCTTTATTGACATAGGCTTTACCGGAACGTTCGTGTGGAAGGTTTAGATCACATTTTAACTAGACGATATATTTTAATATTTAATGACATCTGCGATCTTTATTAGTCTGATGCTTCCAAATTTAACTGTTTTGCTAACTGATATTAACCAAGTTGATGCGGGGCGATCAAGTGGCCTTGTAGGAATAGAAACATTCCTATGAGAACAACATCTGTTCGGTTAAGCTATGATTTATCGTCGTGCTCGCATGCACGAACTCCCGGTAAGGGATTGGTGGCGATGCCATAATACCGGAGCATAATTTTCGCCATCAAATAAACGATGATCATCTAATTGAATTCTGGTTCTCGAGTTATTTAGTGTAACGTCCAGGAGAATTAGGCCATACGTCTGTATGCTATTCTCTAATCCCCAGTACATGGGACAGCTATATTTCTGTGTATGTATCTAGTTTTGAGAAAAATCTTACCAGGATTTTTATTATTAATGAATAATCTTTTAAAATGCAAACGTTTTTCTTTATTTTGACAAAAATTCGATGATAAGGAAGCGGTTGAAAAATCTCAAAAGCAATTGGGCGACTGTGAACTACCGAGTATAATGGTCGATGTAAATAATGATGTGGTGGTAGTTGATCAGGACGAGTCTACTGACGATATGTTGGCTAACCAATCCAAATTGGAAGAGGAGAAACGGCGACTTCGTTACCAGGCTGTCTGGCAAGAACTCGTCAATACTGAACGTGGTCATGTGGCCTTTCTACAATCTGTATATGATGTAAGTTTTGCGTTCTTTACATCATGTTATTTATACAATCGGGCGCGTTTTAATTATGCCGATTTGGCGTGGAACCATAATCAAAGCATTTAATGGTTAAAACTGACGATCAATATTTTACGAGCAACACTTCGAACAGATTAACTTTAGCTTTTATTTTGATTTACTGCTGTGGCATGAATGCAAGACAAGGAAGCCAATGTGCATCGATTCGAGCCCTGGTCAAAATTTCTATCAAACACTAGATGAGTTTCCATTGAGGATGACACCGGTTTTACTGACAACATAAACATCTAAATCCTGCTTGAGTAACAGACTGAAGTAAATGTGCCCTGGTTCAGTCAATAAAAATGAAACCCGCCTAATTGTTGAATTACTCTTGCTATATAATTCAATTTGTTCTGATCAAATTATATATATATATATATATATATATATATATATATATATATATATTCATATTTATAATGTCCATTCCTTTTAAATTTAACACAGTATTCTTATAACTTAGGAAAACACAAATAATTTGTTTTCCTATTATAGAATATATCTCTTTATATATATATATATATATATATATATATATATATATCGTGTGCTCGGCCTTGCGCTGTACATATTTGCCGAACCAATAGGCGATTTGTTAAATCCTCTCGCAGTCATGACGTTGTCCATTAAGAGTGTAAATATTATATTATAGATGTTTTGCCCTTTCCATTTTATGCATCGTTTCGAGGGAACTGTTTTTATGTCTAAAAATAAATAATATCATAATGCTATTGGTTTTCCTACTGGTAATGTGTAAATTTGTGCTTTATTCAGCTAATTCATGACTGAAGATTTGGAAACAAGTCAAGGTTATACAGAAGGCAAACGTGATGTTTTCAAGGCTGACGTAGTAACGTCTCAAATAATGATGTGGACATATATTTATTTTTTTAATTGCCATTAAAATGCAAAGCAAAAAATTAATTAAAATTATTCCATTTGTTACATTTGATCTGCATATAATTACAAGGTGTTCTGGTTAGACACATGCATGGCCCGCAAAATAAATGAGAATGAACAATGTTGTTGCTTCGATCCTGATGATAGAAATAGTGACTCTGGCGTGGAGTCCAGCAGAAGTTTGGTAGAAAATAGTTTAAAGTTGTTTGACATGGGTTTGGAGAAAACTGACGCGGACCTCGAAAATGAGGTAAGTCGTTATTTTTTATGTTAATATAACGTTAACCGAATTTTCTGTTATTGGAGACCATTTCCTTTTGATTGATTTTTTACGAGATAGTCTTTGTATCACGTTATGTTTAAAATTGACCACGCAGCAACTCTGACTTAATGGTTGGTATTCAGTTTGAAACAGCGCCGAATCAGAATAACCTTTCCCAGCTTTACGTCTGGATCCAACGTATTCATCGTCATTAGGCGCAGCAACACAAAAGTCAGTAACTAATACTTCACTGTCATATAACCTTAAGAAGATAACAGAAGATCAAGACAAATTATGAAAAGTAATAATGATGACAAGACGAATAATTTAAGCAAACAAGTTATTAAAGGATTTTGGTCTATTAGGTAGGGTGTCTAGTTAATAAAAATATATTTGCGTAGTTAACGCCCAGAAGTGATTCAAATTAAACCTCTAAGCAACACCATTAAGGCAATCCACCTTTGGCCATACTGCTTACTTGCGATTTTCAATGTATCATGTCATAAACATATAGTTCGTATTTTTACTGATTATGATACATCAATGCAGTATTTGCTACGGTCACTGCAATTTTCTTCGGGTGTAAATCAGTGATGGCTGCCAACTTGCATACCTCGAATAACCTGACGAGCTACAGACAGCTATTAATTGCGTTCAAATGTTGGAGCTGTAGATCATGCTAAATGACGCCCTTCTATAAGACGAATAATTTTATGAACATATGATCTGTGATCTCACTAGGAATAGGCGACCTAGTGTTTTTTTACAGTCCACATTTAAACATGAACAATACGAATTATAATGTTCGATTATGGTTATATGGCAGTGAAACATTAGTCAATTTTGGCTTTTGTATGGCTGTGCATGATGATGATGATGATGATGATCTGTGATGACGGCGGAGCAGCTTCTGCCAATATTTCCAAGCATATATCCTCGCTGAATGTGCCTTTGGCAAATAATGCTTAACACAGGAATTGCCCATCTTTTTCACTAAGAAAAAAGGTCCTTATTTGAAGCATTTTATCGGTCATATTTCAGCCACAGTTCAAGTTATTTTAGCAACCAGGGCCGTTAACAAATGTCACACCTGCCGAAATCAATTTCGGCACAATCTGTTAATTATTCCGAAATTTATTGGTCTTTCACATTTCCAACATCTGTAACAGCTAAAAACAACTTTTTACGATAGTTCACGGTCTCTCTTTCTGTTTTCTGTTTTGGATTCCGATTAACTATGGACTCAGTACTTTTAGAACTGCGGAATGTCGCAATACACGTCAGTATGTGTTACTATTGATATTCTTTAAAGGTAAACAATGATTCAATGAAATGATCAATGCTTGTGCGTATAGTGATGCCAATTATTTATTTTCATCAATCATGCGAATTTGAGTTAAACTACAAACCTATTTTCTATTCAGTTGTGGGACGTGACAAAATTAACCTTAATTCTACTTATTATACATCTATTTTTTGTTTATCACTTGAATTTCATCTGTTTCATATAAAAAAACTAGGCAGAATGTCTCACCTTCAGAATCTGAAGAAGAAAGTAACACTAGTTCCGGATAAGGAGAAGAATTGGCTTCTACTATAGTAATTATGGACGATTTGATCAGTAATTAATATTTTAGTTTTTAATGACTTCAAATTTAGGAACTTTGCTCCTGCGGTCTTCTTTCTAATGAAGCATTCCAACAATCTGCTTTCGAATCATCTCGAAAGCTAACTGCTGTTTCCTTTTCTCGGACTGAAGGTCAACACTATGATGAAGGTGACATGATTGATGAATGCTCTTGTAGTGGTCGTGGTGAGCACAATGATGATAAACGCTGTCAAATTGATAATGGCAACGAAACAGATGTCGATGACACTTCATTACGGACGGAGCTACATTTTGATGATTTTACTTCTTTTAAACCTGCTAATTGTGTAGGCGTACCTACTCCTCCTATTGTTAGGATGAATAGAGCTCTCCTATTGGTTAATTGGGTGGAACAGTTGACATTGCACAAAAAGCAAGTTTTCTTTAACTTATTTTAAATTTCTATAATCAAGGTTGCGAACTTGATATAAACACCTGACTCATTAAGTACTTACATTTTGTCAGTATAAACTAAGAATTGTATAATGTAAAAGGAAATTCCTCCATTAGACCACTTTCGTTCTTTATGGGAACTCATCATGTACTGGCCAGAATTTTCTGCGGACAGGGCTCGAACCTGAGCACATCTGCATCGGAATCTGGTGCTCTAACCACTAAGCCACTCTGCTGCACACTTATTTTAAATTATTAGTTTATTGATTTTCCAATTTTTACTGGGCTGACGCTTTCACCTTCAAAATTGTTAAACTTTCCTTGCGTTCGTTCTTGACTAGTTTTTCAATTGATGAACCATTGCTTGCGAAGAGTAGTGATCATTTCTTAAAACGAGTTTGAATTTATGACATAGATATCAATATGATTTTATTAAACTAATCGCAAAACACCGAGACTATTACCAGAGCTGTGCGCCGGATATTTGATTATACTCTAACTTATATACGTTTCGCGATTCGATCTACGCTAGTTTGGCGTCGTACTCTGATAATCGTGGAAGGTCGAAATGCGTCAGTACTAGTAACTGACGGTAGTTTTGTAATGTTGTTGGACAGGTTAAATACAATGGGATTGATTTTCCTTTCAAGCTCGCAATCTTGATTTAAAGAATTGATTTCCCCGCTCGCGCAATCATTGATTGTTTATATGTATGTACATGTGGCGAAAGTAAGAAAGTTAATGTTCGTGATCGACATTGCTTTAGTTAATCATTAGTACAATTGTCCAACATTTGTAGACCTATTGAATATTGGGTATGGAGCGTAATACCGGCTCCTACTGATAAATTGCCAGTAAGCCTGAAACATTTGTGTACATGATATGATACCTTTTGTTCATGTTGTCTGTAACACCCTTCCGACCGTATGTGAAATAAATTGCTATTAGGTTCCCAATACATTATACCCATTCGTAGATATATTAGTTCTCCGCAAACAATAATATGTAATTGTAATGAATATATCTGAACAAATTTCTTTGCTATTTTTCCCTTTATATATATAGTACCCTTCCTGTGTGCAAAAAAAAACAAAAAGAAATTTTATCAGATATAAGAAACGTTTCTTTCGCATTGTCTTCTCAAATATCTAATAATGAACATATAGCAGACGTGTATTCAACACATCATCGAAACATCGCACGTATGTTCTCCATTCAAATTAATTACTAAATGCAAAAACAAAAGGGAGCTAGCCAAATAGGAAGTCTTATGGATAAACAAATTGCAGCTGGATTTATGCAAGCAGAAGAAGCACGTACAAACATTGAGCTTGAACTGGATGTGACACACGAAATTGATTGGTTTCCGTTTTTCACACTCTCTATGTTCACATATTTCTATCTTGTTTTGCTTTACAATGTATATATAAAGATATGTTCATTAGTAGATATTTGAGATGTCAATGCGAAAGAAACGTTTCTTATATCTGCTAAAATTTCTTTTTGTTTTGGCACACAGGAAGGGTACAATGAATTAAACAATAATTGTTTGCGCGGGTGGTGGTAAAAATTCTTTAAATCAAGTTTGCGAGCTTGAAGTAAACACCAATCCCATTGTATTTTACCAGTCGTCGAACAACATAACAAAACTACCGCCAGCCGCAACGCACTGACGCGTTTCGACCTTCCTTGATCATCATCAGAGTACGACGGCAAACTGACTATCGAGGATCAAACCGCATTGAATATGTATCAAATTTAGATATGCGACTCTCACCTCTAGCAGTGTCGCATACATTGAACTTGACTGGAAGTGTCGGCTGCATAATTTCTATAAATGCGTTGCGGCTGGTGGTAGTTTTGTTATGTTGTTTGACGACTGGTTAAATACAATGGGATTGGTGTTTAATTCAAGCTCGCAAACTTGATTTAAAGAATTGTTACCACCACCCGCGCAATCAATTATTGTTTAAATTGTATTGCCTATATATGTATATGTGGCGAAAGCTGCAAACAGTTAATGTTCGTGACTGCATAGAAATTGTGCAGCCGACATTTCCAGTCAAGTTCAATGTATGCGAGACTGGTAGAGGTGAGAGCCGCATATCTAAATTTGATTTCCATATATATTCAACGCGGTTTGATCCTCGATAGTCAGTTTGCCGTCGTACTCTGATGATGATCAAGGAAGGTCGAAACGCGTCAGTGCGTTGCGGCTGGCGGTAGTTTTGTTATGTTGTTCGACGACTGGTTAAATACAATGGGATTGGTGTTTACTTCAAGGTCGCAAATTTGATTTAAGGAAAGGGTACAGTGAATTTTATTAAAGCTTGCATTTCAAAAGAATATATATATATTTTTCCTTGTCAAAAAATATTACATAATTTTGTGTGTTTTGTGCCGTTAAGAAATTTTCATGATATATTCTGATTTCTCCTTTTTAGTGAGCTACTGCCACAGTTAGAAGAGTGCAATGGTGATGCGAAGGCCATTATGGTTTGGGCAGCTAGAATGGTATGTCATCAACACGCCTTTTACTCATTTTCGATCACAATTTAGTTGACTTCGCTGTTGCTCGATTAGCGCATTGATTAACTGGAACACATGTAGTTGGCTAACTGAGTGAGATGAAGTGATACAGTCATTGCTCAAATTACGTATCGAAGGATCATGATGTAGAAAAAATCCATGTTCTTGGCTGTGATTTCGTGCTTTAAGTGATGCTATAACATGTTACATATAGGATTATGATAAATTTCTTTGGCCGTAAGAGTACCGGGAGGCAAAACGCTGCTGAAATTTGAAGTACATTGTCCGTTAGAGCCGGAATATAAAGATTTTCGTAAACATTCGAAACAATTTCTCATGACTATCATAAGATGACAATTTGGTTCGTGCTGGAATTGGTGAATCCTCGCTTTATTATAGACAGTAAATTGTTCCTAGGTGCGCAATTCCTAAGACATAATTGTATATATGTTAGTTATCCGAAACCCAGAATATGTATAGAGATTTATAAGATAGTTTAGTGCATCTAATAAATGATCAAAATAAATAAACATATTGCTTGTGTGAATAGCGGATCAAGTTTATTTTACATATCCTCAATCATGAGACTTGTTTTATTAATTTAAAAACGTTTTATTAAATTGGCATTCTTTTTTGCATTTTTGTTATTTCTTTATGACTAAATTCCGCCATATTGTAATTATTGTAGCTTCCCTAAATTGATACGATTTCTGCTTTATAATCATAGATCGGAACTTCCTCTTTATACATTAGTGTTCAAGTTAAACTAATTAGTGTTTATAAGTAGATAAACTAGTCAAACACGACTGATACTAAACTTACAACTTCATGCAATGCGTGGATTTCATGGATAAGAAGAAAAATGGTGTTACTCTGAACCAAACGGCCACTGGTCCGATTAATCTGGATGTCGTCTGGACTATTTATGAGGAGTTGCTCATACGAAAAAGGCTATGGCAGATCGGCTGGGTTTTCTATTTTCTACAATGTTTAGGCTATATATATATATATATATATATATATATATATATATGCAATATATATATGACTTGTCAAACCAGACAAAGGATCAAGAGTTTCTGTATTCGAAGCAAATGGTTAGAGTGTGTTCATGAACAAGATTGATTGGTCAACATTCAGACCAGACAATAAACAGAAAGTTGTCGTAACAAATATTGAATCACAAATGAATGTTATTTTGTAAAAGATGGAGAAACACATTTTTACTTTCAATATATGTTTCTGAGAACAGATCAGGACTTTTGGAAGAAATTCGAAAAGCGAAACTTGTCGGAACAAACCTCACAAAACTGTTCGCCAAACCAGATGCTAATAAAAACATAAAAATTTCAGGAGCTCCTGCTATGCGACTTGTTATTTAAATGATCAGCACACTGTAATATAAATAAGTTAAGTTACTCTGAAAACTAGCGGCTAAACTGAAGGATTAAACATCTAAGAAACAAAATGGTCGCACTTGACGTTTCATCCGTATTTACAATTGTCCCAATAGAATACCCAACGACTATCTTGCGTAACCAGTATTAAAATGATTTTAGAAATGTTCTTATAGACGCTAATGACCTCAAAATACATATCAGCATGTGTAACAAGCGTGCCATTTACATGTTGATAGGTATATTCAAGTAAGTTCAATGACGTAGCTATGGGGAGGTCCTCATTTCAGCTCTCCTGGCAGATGTATTCATGCATCTTCTTGAACAAACAAATATGAAAAACATAATTGGCCAGAGCATTATTTAAAAAAGTTACCTAGACGATCTACTATTGTTCATCATAGAAGCAACAGGCCTTGTCGAAATCATGAAGCAAGCTAATTAAATGGACCAATACATCAAATTCATTCTCGACGTCGAAATAGATAACACGTTTCTTTTGTACATCCAATTCACTCGAGAAGAAAATAGTGATTTGAAACTGGCAATACATGGAATATCTACTCTCACTTGGAAATACATCCATTAAAACAGTAGTGTGCCAAAATCTCACAAAAGTAACCTAAATAACAACCTATCAAACCAAATGAGGAAGATATGTTCTGAACACAAGATCGACGAAGAAATAGGATACTAGAGGAAACTTTTGCTAATGGACAAATATCCGAATCAATTCATGTATGTCAACATCAGACCACCTTCAATTCGTACTAAAAAAGATTCCTTTAAAAATTGTTCTTATAAACCTATCATTCAGAAGTGGCCTAACAACCTCAATTTTACGGTGGTTGAATCGAATCTTTAAGGCACAGTTCCGTAGCGCAAAAATAACATCACATTCATCACACGGAGAATCATCAGTTTGGATGCCATAGATCAATTGCCATTTATCTCCAAATCCTTTCGCCCATAAGTTTTTATGTATGTCCAGAAGCATATATATTGGACGTACGAGAAAGCCATTAATTAACCGAATTCAACAAAAAATCACTGTAGAAATTGATTAAAAGGCCTGGCACCGTCAGGAAAATCGGCTATTTCGGAACATATTTTTGAAACAGAAAACCCTGCCAACTTAACGAAATACTGTTTTACACAAAGCAAAGTCATTAAAAGTATTATACATATACGAAGAACTTTATAAAACGGTAATCTTGTTTAAATAAGTAAGCATTAATAATTGTTACTACAGTAATAGAAATAAAGTTCCATTTATTTTTATAAATGCAAATTTAAAATTCATTATTAATGTGGTAGCTTATATATATATATATATATATATATATATATATATATCAATGGGTTTGGAGAGATGAACCGGCAGATGGTGTTCTCTAGTAGATTGCAAACGCAGATTGTTTAGAACACGCTGAAGTTGTTATATTGTACCGCGTAATCAGTCTAATTTTACTGATGAAATCTGATACTTGTTCGTAATCTTTGGAATTCACGCATTCCTGGATAAGCGAACTCAAACGAGTCATCGCTTTTGAGTGAATGAATTAGGCAATCGACACGGTTTGATAAGTGACAGAAGTAATACGTATCGGCCTTACTTCCTCTGTACGTTTCTTGGCATTGACGATTTTACTTTTGGCAGCTTACCTTGGGGCCAGCGTGGAAATTCTCAACGAATGCCATTTCGGCATTTTTGCATACATATGTACACACACACACACACACATATATATATATATATATATATATTAGAAGTTCAAAATAAGGATGAAACTTGTCTACCTGATGAACTGCCTTGGTTACCTTAACCGTTGTTTAGTTTTACTGTCAGCAAACACACACCCATATATATGCATCTTTTTGTATGGATTGAAAACCAAGCTTATCGGGTTCATATTCTCAATTATGCACAGGCAGTTGCTTTATTAATGAAATGTTTCGTTCAAAGAAGGCCATCGTGCTCTTGTTGACTTATCAGCAAAAATTATGTTTAGAGAAACATGACATGAAAAAAGCACAATGTTTAACAACTATTGGTTGCACTGGTGTGGATAAAAATTGCTTAAATCGAATCTGCGTGCTTCATATTAAAGCCCATCCAATGTATTTGTATAGTTGCAAAACTGTGGTTTTTCTATACTGTGAGACTGGTTATGTACGATTGGAAAGTTGTTTAAAAAATAGTTTATTGTTAATTAAAAAGAATAGGCTTAACTCCGCTGAAGCTGAATTGGAACACCCTTATTTTAGTCCATAATTATAAGTTGACATTTGGTTGATTATTACTCTTCTGCATTACAATTTTCTCTTTTTTGCCTTTCTCTACTTGCGTAGCGCCCAAAGCTTATCGACATTTACACTGTGTATTGTGCCTACTATAAACGAGCTGTAAAGTTAGCCGCTCATTTGGAGAGCGATCCCTCATCAAGATTGTGGATGGCCAGGCGAAACGAACTGCTAAATCGACACGAGGAACGCTGGAAACAACATTTGCTGCCAAAAGAGAGTAAACAAAAAGAGGTCAGCCGTGCGAATTGTTACCGTTCTTATTAACGCCTATTGTGATACTTGTACTTTTTATGTATTCACATCTTCTGCTCCATATTTTGTGTTTAATTTCAGAGTAAAATTTCATCATTCGTAATTTTTAAATTGTTGACTCGTTATCTCTGTACATTTCTAACTTGCTTGCTCAGTTTTAGCCTCTGCGATTTATGCTGTTATAGTAGATTTCCTTACTATGTTTTCGACAATTTAACCACATTTCTAATATTTTCACAGATATTTCGAAGCCAGTCGTCGTAAGCCGTTGTCCTGGCTGCATGAAATATTCCTCGTTTGAAAATATTTCATTTAGCATTGATGATGGCTCACGAAGTTTGATACTAATGTATAGCTAAAAAGGATGCAAACATGCATCGGCCGAGTTCGAGTTGTCCTGTACGAAGGTTTATGAAAGAGCATATGTCAATTAGGCAGAATTTATCAGGTCTCTTGACTGGACTGTATCTGACTAGATTCTAAAAGATTTTCGGTAACTGTCTTTTGGTTAGTGTGGGAACCCTGCGGCTTGGTTCAATTACTGATATTGAAAACATAGTATTCAGACGTAAGATTTCTGATCAATTTCTTCAGCGGGTTCAGCTATTCATCGACTTGTCTCTGAGGTCCCTCAAGCAAGATATGTGGGTGGCCTTCTTAGACTAATGAAACTGGTATTTCGTGTCCGGGTTTGATGGTGATTTTATATCAAATAGAGGCCAGAAGAAATTTACACGCTCGAAAATTTAGCCCGTAGTTATTGTCTGCTAAGGCTAAGCGGAAAATAACTCGCGCCAAAATACGTTTCTAAGAGATGGTAGCCTTAAGCAATCATCGCCTATGTACCATAAAATAAAATCGACAGTATACTTAATTTGAATACCTCTAACATATTGCTTAATGAAACAAAATAGTAATTTCAGAGTGCTTTGCATATGGCCAAAGACAGTGGCCTCTTTGCTAATAAGTATGAGAATCTCTAAATAATTCTTTAAATCAAGTTTGCGAGCTTGAAGTAAACACAAATCCCATTGTATTTAACCAGTCGTCGAACAATGGAACTGGTGTTTAATTTCAAGCTCGCAAACTTGATGTAACGAATTCACCACCCGCGCAATCAATTATTGTTAAATTTCTAAAGAAGCCGATTACAAGGGATCCAATGCAAACGATTTCGCTGATGCCTGGCAGAAAGTTAGGAGTGATTCTTACTATATAACTAAGTAATCCTTGAGATCAGGTTACCTTTCTACCTACGAATTGAGTTTTTCAAGATATCAATGTCGTTTTGACAGTTGATTCTACTTAGCTTTATTGCCAGTCTGGTTAAATGGTGGCTCAGTGGTTAGAGCAACAGATTCTGAAGCAGACATGCCCAGGTTCGAGCCCTGTCCGCGGAAAATTATGGACAGTACGTGATGAGTTCCCAATAAGGACGAAACCGGTCTACTGGATGAATTGCCTTATCTACATTATACAATTCTTAGCTTATACTGACAAATGTATGTAAATAATGGGTCTGGTTTTTATATCAATATCGCAACCTTAATGGTTAAATGGTTGGTAGTATTAGAATATTATTGTTGGTTTCTGTGATTAATTGCCTGGCGATTGCATTATCATATTGGTGGAAGTTTTGGCTATTCAGGTCTCATTTGTGTATGTGTAATAAATTTTACGATTTTACTTTATTTAAAACTAAAAAAATTACTACGTTGTCTGTGTGTCGCGTTTGCTAATTTTTCGGACGGAGTTATGCTTTTTAAAATCAATTTCTGCGGTAGATTTTTGATGATTCATCTGATTAGTTGCTTTGTTGTTAGTCCAACATATATGCTACCATGCAAGTTTTAATTAGTACACTGAAAGAATAGAGAAGCGTTGGAATTTGGTCTTTGGCGCCTAGTGTAATAGTTTCTCGTGTACGGAAGGTAATGTTAATATGCCGTTATTTCCACTAGTAGGTTGCCTGTGTATGGTTATCTGAATGAATGTATGACTGTAAGCTTGTAGAGATTTTATTATATATATCAGATACGTGCAGTGAGAACAAAATAAAAGTTTCTATTCAATCATTTGGAAGACTGCACAATTAATGTGTAACTCTAGTTTTCATGAAGACTGGCTTCATCGAAACATTTGCAAGGTCATATATATATTTTTATAATTGGGAAGAAAAAAACATTAATAACAAAGTGGATAATGACCATTTATTTCGAGAATACTAAACTTCGCTCTACAATCTTTCATTTATATACATTCTGGGTTTTCATTTGAATATGTGGGTGGCAACAAATGTGACTCGGTTTTCTATTTCTTGTTTTGGCTGATTGGTAACTTGACGTCTCATCCTTATTTATAAACATACCACTGGATAAGACAATGGAGATATTGTTTGACCTTATTAAAAATGAGTTTTGTGATTTCCCTATAGACACGAATGACTTCAAAGACCTCATAGCATGTACAAAAAACGCGCGATTTACATTTGAAAGGATATACTTTCGCCTGATCAATGGTGTAGCTATTGGAAGCTGTATTGCACCCCTCCTGACAGATGTATACATGTATCACCTTGAAAAAACGAGCCTAAAATGTATAATTGACCAGTGCGCACTCTACAAAAGGTATGTAGATGATATATTGTTATTCATCTCAGAAGCAGCAGACCCTTCCGAAATCCTCAAACAAGCAAATGGAGCCGATCAGACATCAAATTCACTCTCGAGGTAGAGAAAGACAATAGTTTTCCCTTCCTTGACATCAAACTCACTCGAGAAGAGAATGGGGATTTGACACTGGCCATACATAGAAAATCCACTTTCACCGGGCAATACATTCACTACAACAGCAGTGTGCCAAAATCCCACAAAAGAAACATAGTAAACAACCTAGCAAACAGAATCAGGAAGATCTGCTCTGAACACAAGATCGAGGAAGAACTGGGCTACTTCAGGAAAATTTTGCTAATGAACAACTACCCAGAGCGATTCATTGATGTCAACATCAGACCACGGCAGATTCGCACTAGAGAGGATACCGTCAAGCAGGTTTTCCTAAACTTACCATTTAGAGGCGACGTACCAGCCTCAATAATTGCACGGCGGCTGAATAGAATAACTAAGGAGAACTTTCCCAGTGTTAAAGTTAATATGACATTTAGTACACAGAGAATCATGAGGTTGGATGCCAAAGATCAATTGCCAATTCTCTCCAAATCATTCATAGTCTACAAATTCTCATGTATGTGCGGTAGCACATATATCGGACGTACGAAGAAGCAATTGATAAACAGAATCCAGCAACATTTACCACAGAAATTGATTAACAAAGGCTTGGCACCGTCAGGAAAATCAGCTATTTCCGATCATATATTGGAAACGGGGCACCCAGTCAATTCGACCAATTTCTCAATTCTACATAAAGCAAAATCAGAAAAATTATTATTTATTTATGAAGCCCTTTATATAAAACAACAAGCACCTGGCCTAAATATTCAAAAGTTTCATCAACATGATATTCTAATCGACTGGCCACGAATAACAAAATTCAACAACAATTTACTAGTATCCAGGCAAGACCGTACAGGCCCTCGACTAGAATCAACAAAAATTCAATTGGATTGGCAACAAACTGAAGAGGAAAAAAACAGATGCACATACGGTGACAGAAATTTCCAAATAATATAAGCGTTCAACACTGCAGTCCACACTTGCGCTGTTACTAAGTGCAGAACACAAATTTGCACAAAAAGGTAAAACGAAAGACTACACTCGGAAAAATAGCACTCGTACACGTAACAATGAACAATTCGAACATATGGTTAAATCTTTAAATCAATTTTGCGAGCTTGAAGTAAACACCAATCCCATTGTATTTAACCAGTCTTCGAACAACATAACAAAACTACCGCCAGCTGCGGTTAAATACAATAAGATTGGTGTTTACTTCAAGCTCGCAAACTTGATTTAAAGAATTGTTACCACCACCTGCGCAATCAATTATTGTTTTGATGGTTAATTCTTAAGCCATCGATACAATAATGACCAAATCTCAGACATCACTTTGCAATACAGTGAGAAGGACCTTTACATGCAAACAGGCACACACATACACACTTACCAATCAGCCAAAACAAGAAATATAAAACTGAGTCATATTTGTTGCCACCCACATTATGTTCACATATTTCTATCTTGTTTTGCTTTCCAATTTATATATAAAGATATGTTCATTAGTAGATATATATATATATATATATATTTATATATATATATATATATATATATATATATATATGATGTCCATTCTTTTTAATTTAACAGTATTCTTATAATTAGGAAAACACAAATAACAAAGTGGATAAAGGCCATTTATTTCGTGAATACTAATCATCTCTTATACAATCATACATATTTATACATTTTGGGTTTTCAATTGATTATGCTAGTGGTAACAAATCTGACTCGTTTTTACTGCTGTTTCTTGTTTTGACTAGTTGGTGAGTGTGTATGCGTTTGTGTTTGTGTGTATGCGTGTTTGCATGTAAAGGTCATTCTCGCAGTATTGCAAGTGATGTCTGAGATCTATCATTATTGTTTTGATAGTTTATTTTGTTTCCTAATTATAAGAATATATATATATATATATATATATATATATATATATATATATATATATATACCGTAAAGACGAAACTATGACCGAGTAAATAGATTGTTTGACATATTAGTCTTATGGACATCATACGAAACCTATTAACTTTTTTTTATTTTTTATTGGAGAAGACGTTCATACGGTTTATCTAATTATTTTTGTACTATTTTTCAATTAAGTTGTTACAAAAATTTAAGATGCATTTCGTTTTTTATAATCAACAATTTGAACGTGTCATTTTCGCTAATGAATATATTATTTTTCAACCTATAAAGCACAAAAGTCGTGAAAAAGAGGTTCAGAACAATGTGAGACGAGGCCTCGGTAACCAATTGCCTCACTCGCTGTCTGTTCAGCATTCTGATTCTGTTATGCATCATGAGTGGTCTATAAGTGAAAAGAATCAGAATTTGAGCGTCAGAACGAATAGTGAGAAGAAGAATGACGTTTTGGATATGGAGCACAAGCTGATGATAATGGCTGTAACGAATGACGCAAACATCGAAGAATCTGAAATTGATGAAGACAAACTCCCAACACGCCCAGTTGCAATATCAGTCAGTACCCATCGTGAGAAAGCCCGAACTCTGCCCGCTAAATTAAACCACAAATCTAACTATGATGTTGAATCACCCGGGATGACGCCATCTGGTCAGGATTCATCCAAGAGTGGAAAGACTGGATCGCCTAAACGTCTCAATAATATCTCTTCAGTAGAAAAAGTCAATAATACCAGTAATAACGCTATTTTTTCTGCCACTTCATCTCCAAAGAACACCGTGTTTTCAAACGTTTCCAACAGGGTGAATCTACTTCGCCTTGGAGTAAAGGCAGCGTGTCCTTCGGGGGAAAATGAAACACAACCAGGTAATATGCAATACTGTCATCGGATTAAACAATGTGATGCCTCATCTTGGTCGAAACCAGTGCTTCCATTCAGCTCAAGATTGCTGACACCAGTTCAACGTTTTCAACGCTATCATCTGTTATTGTCTCGACTTATCGAAAATATGCCCTCAACTAGTCAGGTTGTTTTTACATGACAATTTTTTATTTGTGATTTTCTTTTACTGTACCCATTCTCAATGCCTCTTTTTGATATTAAATATGCCTAAAATATGAATTTCCACAAAATGTTCACCAAATATTTTGAAGCAACGGTGATGGAATTTCTTTAACTAACTGAGATTTTCCAATTTTATGGATGTGTTTTCATTAACGTATGAAAAAATTGCTTTATATATATGTCCGTTAAGACAGATTTGTAGATTCTCGTTTATTCACAAATGATAAGGGTTGTAGAATGCTACACTAGCTTTTTTGATTCTCAAAGTCACCTAGTCATTCATATTACCTGAGTTATTGGTACAACTATCAATATATTTGAAACCGTCATATAATTCCAGATCTTTACATGGAAGCCGCAGTATTGAAATGAGTGATTAGTGATCCTGTAGATGTGTCTTGTATTTTTAGAGTGCGGATGCCACATCGTAAGATAAGATAAAGACTTCAAATATATTCAAAACGACTTGGGCAGAATCTCAGTGGTAGAATCATATTAAAATTTCGTTAGCATATTCAAGTTCGACTAATCTACCACCTGGGCAAACTACGACACCTGCGTCCTGAACGTATGGATGCTTAGTTTATAATGGCTTCTATTTAAGAAATTTAAAAATGAAATAGTGGACAGTGGATATTCCCCACGGATGCCACTGTCAGTAGGAAAGTTGCGCGTTAATTCATTATAGTCCTATAAGCGCATATAAATGTTTGTGTGTATAGCTCGTATAAAATTTACAAATTCAACGGGCACAAGAATTTCTTGAAGAATATAGACTGGATCGTTGTGATCCCTTGAGTCCAATGTACCCTTGAAGCCTAGAAAGCTAGCTATTTTTTGGACTGCGATATACATGTCGTTATGCGTGCTTTATGTTGAAAATGTGAACTGTAAAATGTCATCCTGGCCGGACTCCCGTTTTTAATATATATGAATAAAGCTAAGCGCTGATATGGCATAAGATAGACGAAACAAATAACCTGGATACAGCTGGAGTCAAGTTTATACAGCACTGTTAATCGCACCTATTACGATTGCCTTTATAAACCATTATATCTGCTGGATTTGCTTTTGGTCACTGTTAGTTGAGAGTAGGTGTTTTAAATTTTGGGCTCTGGTCGTCGTATTTAGTTAAGATACGCCGATTGAGTTAGTTTGGACAATATCTGAGAATGCCTTATACACAGGTTAAATACTGTTTTTTTGCGGAGAACTAATATATATGCAAGTATGTATTAGGTGTTGCGAACCTAGTAACAAATTAGTTCAGTTGTGACCATAAGGATAAACCAAATAGAGCATGAACGGAAGGTATAATCTCACGCACATTCGTTTCGTGCTTACTGGTACTACAACATTAGTACCGAAAAGGTACATGGTACTAACACTATGGTTTCCAAGTTGCTACATGGTACTAACATGATGAATATCAATTTCTGCTATAGTTCTCCGAAATTAAGAATTAAAACAATTTCTGAACACCTCCTACTCCAGTAAATCCATACACTTTGGCCGTGATCGATATCAGTTATCACATTTCGCGGTAGGCGTGACATTGAATTCAATATATAAAAGTTAAATACTGTTTGCTGCGGAGACCTAATATATATGCAATTATGTATTGGGTGTTGCGCACCTAGTAACAAATTAGTTCAGTTGTTACCAGAAGGATAAAACAAAAACAGCATGAACGGAAAGTATAATCTTGTGCACATTTATTTCGTGCTTACTGGCGACTCATCAGTAGGACCCGGTATCATGCCCTTTAACCACTATATATTTGGGTGAGGAATGTGGGATAATAGTACGGTAAATCTTCTAGACGAATGTGTAAACCTGCAGTGGTGAAGCTAACATCATACAAAGTCTCGAAAATGCGACTTCAACGCTAACTCACACTATATAATATATATACCGAGTCTGTAAAGGATACTAACACTATGGCTATTGTGTTAGTAGCCGATACCAACACCATAGTACCGAAAAGGTACATGGTACTAACACTATGGTTACCGAATCGGTACATTGCACCAACATGATGGATATCAATGTATGCTATAGAACACCGAAATAGAGAATTACAAATATTTCTGAACACCTGTTAAACCAGTATATCCATACACTTTGGCCTTGATCGATATCAGTTATCGCATTTCGCGGTAAGCATGACATTATTAATTTCAATATGTAACAGTTAAATACTGTTTGTCGCGGAGAACTAATATACTTTGAAATAGTGTATTAGGTGTTGCGCACCTAGTAACAAATTAATTCAGTTGTGACCAGAAGGATAAACCAAAGACGGCATGAACGGTTGCTTGCCAGGCTAACGGGTCAATTTCGGCTTGATTCGCAGTGATACACCGGCAATATCGTCCCTTGACAATATTATACGTGGTATCGGTCAATATATTTCGACGTGCCTTTCTGTAACTTTACAAGTGGCAGATGGACGACAATAAGCTGGAAACAGGGTCTTATTGACATATGATTTTCTGGAACTGACTGCGCGTGAGACCTTCATAATTTCGAAGAAAGTGATTGGCTGCCATTGGTCTTCAAGGTGTGGAGATACTGAGAATAAAGCATTTATCATCAATTATCCTGGAAAGCAATAAAAAAGCCATTGGTAACTAATGATTCACTGCCATATAACCATAAGAATATTTTTTTAAATTGTAATGAAGAAAAAAATATTATTTAGGCACGCAAATTATGAGTATATTTACCCACAAACAGTATTTAACTGTAAATGTCTCTTGTGATTTTCCTCTTTCATGGAAACGTTCCAACTTGGAGAAACTTAATTATTATTTTGCATTATTGGCTAGGCCATATAATGCTAGCTTTGTTTATCTTGAGAATGATGTAAGAGCAGTTGCTGCTGAAATTTTAATATTAAGAATGATATTATGGAGAGTTTTATTCGAAAGTGATCGAGCTGCTAATCTGAGAATTTTCTCCTAATGGCTTTTTTAGCATTTCGTTGTGGAAATTTTCTATGTATTCATTAATATAAAAGTTTTTAAATGAAGATTTCTGTTTCCTTGTCGTTATCAAGCTGTACGACCAAGAAGGACAAACTAATAGACCGGTCGTTACGGCTATTGCATTTGCCGCCGGAAAGAAAACCAATCGAAAGGCACTTCACTCCAACTCTAACGAAAAGCGCAATAACAACGAATGCCTCAATCCAAGAAGATTAGATAACATGTCTATTTCAAAAAATGATTCGACATCTTTATTTTATTCTACAAATTCGACCGCTGACGAATTATACGGCTACCCTAATGCTGATCAAACGCTACGTACTCCAAGTAAAGGCGTTGGTCGTCCGTCAACGGAAATCAATGTATTTACAACTGAGGCTGTTGCTTCGGGAAAGTTTAGTGCTGTCTGCACTGATAAGTGAGTTTTCAATTTGGTTTAAGTAACATACTCGTATATCTATCTGACTATTTTTTGCAGATTTTTTATAGGAAAAAAGAAAATTAAACCGCTTTTTTACTTATTAGTGGACCTATTAGAAGGTAAAGTCAAATGGAAACAGAAGGATATATCAAATCTAGCATGAACAAGATGTATTAGCTTATGTACACAATCTTCGTGCTTACTGATCGCTCATCACTAGAAGACGATACTATGTCCGTGGCTCACACTATCTTTGGTCAAGAAAATTGGGCGATGCAATCACTTATACGTGTTTATTAAAGCAGAATCCGTGTCAACTTCATCTAATCTTTAGAAACGCAACTTTTTAGTCAACTCACTATCTAAAAATGCGTCAAACAGAGGTTTACAATACCTTGAGTCTACAGTTATGGATTTGACCGCATTTTTCTTGTGCTGGACAATTGATAGCACTCCTAGGTCAGTAAAATCTTGAATTTTGACCATTTTCAGGTGCTCTAATTATTGGCCTCGACTGATGGGTTCTCACTTTTCCCTTCTTTTTTAAGCCTTCCATCAGTTAGGCAACACTTTACTAAAATTGAGAGGAAAATCATTCTGAACACCTGCTACTCCAGACAAACCTTGATCGACATTCTTTATCAAATATTATTAATAAACAATGCATCATTCTATTCAAAATAAAATATTATATATATATATATATATATATATATATATATATATATATATATATATATATGAAGATATTTTAAAGGCTAATTTAATTGGTCTGTATGGCGAAAATCCGAATATACTTTGGTCCACGATAAGTTCCATTATGCACAATGCAGGTACTACTGTAAGTGGCATTGCACGCCCCCGTAGAAATAATCACTGATTCTCAGTAAAATCTATAGAGATACTCCAAACAAGGAGCCAAATTCCACCTGGTTCGGCTCATAAAATACTCGTCGCAATGTAAAACGCCAACTTAAGCGCAGTCTAAAATTCGATCTCGATTCCTTTTGGACAAGGAAAGCTGAAGAAATGGAAGAAATTTTCGCGTCAGATAATAGTCGCTGTTCTTCCAACTTATTCCCGCATCAGGTCCGATAAAATTAAAAGTTAGTGAAACTATACATGATAGAAATAATCACCTAATAACGAATAAAATAAGTCGTCTTGATAGGTGAACTGAACACTTGAAAGATAAATTTTCTTGGGTACCTGCGTCAGTTTTAAATTTTGAAAGTATGCTTGTATCAACAGTGTGGAACTTTAATCTCGAAGAACTCTCAGAATTATAAATACGAAGTGCAGTCCTGTCTCTTAAACGTCGTAAAGCCGCAGACACTGATGATTTGCTTCCGGGATGAACATGCTGGTATAATCTTGACTCCAGTCATGTCTAGGTTATTTGCCTCGATTATCCTACGTCGTCTCAGCGATTCACTTGAATCACACACTTGAGAAGAACAGGCCAAATTACACTCAGGATGAGGCTGTATAGAGGATATTTTTACGTTAAGGCAAGTTCTTGAACAGCGTCATTTATATGGCCATCCCACAATAGCCCTCTTTCTAGATTTCTTGGGTGCATGTGACTCTGTGGATATTCCGTCGAAAAGTGATGTGCCTTCTGATCCCGATAAAGCCTACAACGAATTAACGCACAATTTTTCAAGCAGCAGTGGTGCTCGTCAAGGCTGTCCATTTCCCCCTATTTTATTTAGTTTTCTAATCAATGCTATTATGAACAACACTCTTCCACACGTTCAGGATGCAGGTGTTGAAAGTCTTCCAGGCGATAATCTAGTCGATCTTGACTATGCGGACGATATCATTCTATTATTTGATAATCGAGATTCTGCTCAGATCAAATTGAATAGATTAGTTGACGCTGTTCCGTCTTTCGCTAGGAAATAGGCACCCTCGAAATGTAAGACACTTTTATAGGATCACACACCACTCACTCTAACTCTGACTGCAGAGTGAAGATCTAGGCATAGTTGACAGGTTTACATACTCAAGCAATATTTCTGCAAATGTGAGTATGATAATCGCGAAAGCTAGTGTAGCTTTCTCGAAATTGCACAATTTATGGAAAAGCGCGAGTATTTCATTCTACCTTAAAGATCGTGTTTACATTGCACCTGTACGCGCAGTTTTATTACACGCTTGTGAAACTTGCCTCCTTAGAGATGATGATTTTAGACGCTTATAGGCAGATTTTGGTTACGAAAAACATTTAACCAAATTTTACATTCATAGACGTATTTTTGGATTTGCCAATTTGTGCTCTTCGTTAGAAAAACAAATTAGGCTCCATCAACTTCGTTGGCTCGGTCACGAATTTTTTACGCCATAAATTCAATATCCCAGCAGAGCTCTGTTCTCTCATCTAGCACCAGATTGTTGTAAGAAACAAGGTAAGCAGATTTGGAAATGGCAGAAGTAGTTGAAGTCACTTACATCCAAATTGGGTTATGTAAAGCCTACTCGTTTTCCAGGATGGGGCCCACGTTCGCCTCATAAAACATGGTCAGAAGCCCAGCGCGATATGGCATGGAATCGAGGTCAGTGGTGATTTTGTTGCAGATTTCTAGTAGATTTATCTTCGTAACTTTATTTTCTTAGTAGGACAAGGTCAGCTGAGGGGTTCGGTTTTGTTTACTACGTGATATAGTGAAACCCGCAAGGAAGCTGTATTGCTGATATTGCCTTGCCCGAATGCTAACTTGGCCATAATGGTGTTGTGGAGAGATTTAATTTGCCTCATTTCTGTGAGTTATCCGGATAAAGTTACTCATAGTAGCTAGGTATTCCTTCTCTCTCTGCCTCTCACTCTCTCTCTCTCTCTCTCTCTCTCGTAATTCTCACTAATAATTTGGATAAAATATTATTTCTGTTTTCATTTATATACTTTTTTCACTCCTTATGGTTATATGGCAGTGAAACATTAGTCACTTTTGACTTTTGTATGGCTGGACATGATAATCTAAAAACTGATAGGTGCACTGAACAACAACAACTATGTAGAGCTCTAATCGCGAACGTTCAGAGTTAGAAATACGAAGTGCAATCCTATCTCTTATATCTCTTGAAGGTCAAAAATTTGCAGAACTATGATTTGCTGCTGAGCGTATTTAAGGGTGGTGACGATAATTTCTGGAGTGTTGACTAATTATTTTCGTATTATATTGAATAAATAGACCGTGCTACCTAACTGGAATGTGTCGACCATCATGCCGATCTTCAAAAAAGGAAATCTGAATTCTTTGGATAACCTCTAGTCGTATCTAGGTTATTTGCTTCGGTTATCTTATTCCATTTTAGTCCTTGGCAAAAGCCATATTCTGACAGCAAAATGTGTGGATAATGTTTTTACCTTAAAGCATGTGCTTGAACAACTAAATATATATCGCCGTCCCATAATATCCTTCTTTTTATACTTTAATTGCGGACAATATTTCTTGAATGTGAACTTTGCACGATATGGCATCAAATTGAGCTCAGTGGCAATCACATTACAGTTTTATAGTAGAATCATCTTAACTTATTTGTTGAAGTTGGACAAAGCTAACGGCGAGGTTTAGTCGTGTTTAAAATGTGATACAGGAAGAACTAAAGATATGTTGTATTGACATGTCGCTTTGCCCTAAAGCTGACTTAGTCATAATGGTGTGGTGTAGATTTCTAGGCTATCACATTTGTGTAGGAATCTCAATTTGTGTTCATTGTTCCCATTCATGAATAACTCTCTTTTGAACTATTTTGTTTTAAGCTTTTAAAAAATTACTTTTATTATTTAACAATTCTTTAAATCAAGTTTGCGAGCTTGAAGTAAACACCAATCCCATTGAATTTAACCAGTCGTCGAACAACATAACAAAACTACCGCCAGCTGTAGCGCGCTGACGCGTTTCGACTTTTCATGATCATCATCAGGGAACTACGGAAAACTTACTAGGGAGGATCAAACCGCATTGCATAAATAGGGAAAGCAAAATTAGATATTATTATTATTATTATTAGTTTATTATTATTATTATTAGTTTATTTCTTTCAAGGTCACATTGCAGTGGAACTTCTGTTATTATTAAATGTTTGTATCACTGTCTATGATGATGATGATGATGATGATGATGATGATGATGATGATTATGCAAAAAATTAGGTTTATATTATGCTTTATACGATGGACTGTAAAAGTTAGCGCAAGTAGCTTTATATAATATAAATCTCCTCTAGCTCGTTCTATTTCATCGCGTCATCAGCAGTTAAGTAGTCAGGAGGAAACCCGATTGAAAGAAATCACTAATTTGTTTGCTGCATTAGAATAATTTGCTAATTATTATTATCATTATTGTTTGTTTGTCACAATAGGGAGGCGTTGGTTAGCGCTCATGAAATCATGCTAGAGTTATGCGAAGCCGTCAATGTGATTATTCGACTCTACGGACTCACAGTAAGCTGAAACTTTTTTCTTTTCGTTTTGCATGTATTAGGTATATTCGGTATTCATATAGGAATAAGAGGATATGCGTAACCTCGCGCATTCATGTGCTTCGAGCTTACTGTCGAATTATTCGAAGTTGTGTGTAATAATCCTATGATGGATACCAAAATCAATATATTGGTTAAATTTAATCGAAGTTGAGTAACATTTATTTTTGCACCTACTACTTCAGCAATAGCTTCATACTCTATGATGGCTACCAAAATCAATATATTGGTTAAATTTAATCGAAGTTGATAGTAACATTTATTTTTACACCTACTACTTCAGCAATAGCTTCATACTCGATCAACATCGGTCACCATATTTTAGTCCTAATCATAACATTTAACTAATATCATATTAATATATTTTGGGTTTCTGAGATCTAGAATATTTACATTGATTAGGCATAGTTTACCTATTGGTTAGGGTGTGCTGTTCACTGGACCCGCTATTGAAAACTAAAAAAAGTCGTGCCGGTTTATAAATAAGTCTGTGGTCTGTCTCTCATTACTTTACCTTGTTTTAGACGCTTTATTCTTATTCAAACTCATGTGTTAAGAGTAAATTGTTTTCATAGGTTTCTTAGGTTTTTTACTATATTAATGGAACCTTCTTACCTTTTAGTTTCTTAATTACAGTGGCAGTTTCCGCTGATCATGTGTAGTAATCTATCTTTTACCATTGATAGTTGGTCCGTTGGTATAGCAACTTCCGGCCTGAAGACCGATGGGCCCTAGCCAGTCGTATTGATCACGATTTCGTTAACGCAATTTCTACACATGGGATAGCTTTATCCATCATTCGAAAACAAATAATGATACCACGGACGGCTTCACCGGAAGCAGTCATCATCTTAAAGTAAAATGAGGAAATTGGCGACTTGTGATGCTATCTTTTTGTATTTGAGTAGAATTCTCATCAATTTATGTGAATTTTACATCCTGCATCCTTTTTGTTCTCGAGTGATCCTGTGAACGAGCTTTTATGTTACATTATGTTTGAGGGCTCTATTGGAGCATGCTGCAAAGCAAAGTATATGCTATGCATGCCTCTGTTGTCATGTTAACCTCAAGTTGCAGTTCCGTTATAAAGATCATTACCGAAAATTAGCCGCATATCTTCACCTTTCAGCCTCTGAATTTCTGTTTTTGTCTGATTAAGTTTGCATCACTTTCGTTATTCGTGTCATTTTTGTGTGTTTCTTTATACAGACAAACCGACCATCACGTTTGGGCGCACTTCTTTTGCGATCTGATCTCACAGTATGGCGAGATGATTCTGCAAATCTTCGAAGACTCACACAACGCAGACATGTTTTTCTTTTCGAGAATGCAATGTTGCTGTGCAAACAAAGACCAGCTGGCATTTTGCCTGCGGTAGGCTTACCTTTATTTGCAATACTTTTTTCTTTTGCTATATCTGTAATTTATGTAACAACATTAACATGAATCTGGAAGGGCAGATTTGTGTAGTGGTATATCAGTGTTACCGATTTTGGACTACTGCCAGAAATTGTCTTAAAATTACGCGACTGATATCAGCTTTAAAAGACAAATGTTATGATACAAAAATAAAACTGTAATTTATTATTCGTTTAGTTCTGATAAATAATTATTGAAGTCTATTTTTGTAGGTATATCAGCAATTCGATGATTTGCTACTTGACTATTTATTCGTATACGCCAATTTAAGAACGGATGTCTAGATTAGGCCTAACGATTTAACCAGTATTTTCCACTGGTCTCTGTTTGACAATAGGCTTTTACGTATTTATGCCATTTCATGTGTCTAGCTTTTCTCGAGGTTGTAGAGATATAACGGTATCTAATACTATTTGTTTTATCACGTTGCAATATGCTCTCACTAGTCACAAGCCATGAGAATGGACCAAATCTGGAGGCAAGCCCAATCAAGTGAATATACCTTGTTGATTCTGCTTTATTGGTATAAGTTTTTTCTGTACTCAATTTTGCGTGGGGTTGATATCAGCTTATATATGCTTATATTTTGTTTTTGCAGCGTAGAACTAACAATTATGTATAGTTCCATATTTGGTATCGTGTACTTAGTAATAAATGTAACTTATTTAGTAATTGGAGACAGAAACGTCACCGTAAACGAAAAGGTGTCACACAAATTTCGAACTCGTTTTGTTCTTATAGACTTGTCATATTGCTTGGTTGAGTTAACTGCGGGGTTTGGTGTTTATGAAGAGATGCAATGAAAACCGCAAGGAATCTGTATTCTTGATGTCGCCCTATCTTGTAGCTGACTTGGTATAATGGTGTTGTGTAGATGTATATTTTGCCTTATTTCTTTAAGTATTTCAGCATGTGGTGCTTTGAACTCCTGCACTTGTTTTAAAGGTGGTATGTTATCTAAAATTTCATTTACCTAAAATATGGTTACAATACGAATACATCTATTTGAAAGAACTGAAATTCTGTTCAAAATAGCATGATCAAACAAGATCGCCATTCTATACTGATTAGTAGCGCTTTAGCATGTATTACACCTTTTGCTGTCGGTGACTTGCATTTTAAAACCGATTTTTTGCTTCCAGTAATCAGTAAAGCACTTCTTTAAATCAAGTTTGCGAGCTTGAAGTAAACACTAATCCCATTGTATTTAACCAGTCGTCGAACAACATGACAAAACTACCGCCAGCCGTGGTTGTTCGACGACTGGTTAAATACAATAGGATTGGTGTTTACTTTAAGCTCGCAAACTTGATTTAAAGAATTGTTACCACCACCCGCGCAATCAATTATTGTTAAATTGTAAAGCACTTCGTTAAATTTAATGTTGTGTGACCAGTCGGAAGCGCGACTGGCTAATTAACACAGAGAAAAAAATAATTGTTCATTCTCCGCGAAATGCATTCGCGAGTTACTGTGCACTATCAGTTTCGCAAAGATCCGATTGATTCCCATTTCCAAGTACGCATCGATTTTGTCTACTATTTTGGCTGGGTGCGGATTCACCCCTTTCTTCCGAAGGCTTCAGCATCGTTCATAATTACCACTGGAAATGAGGCAAGATCTAATCATCGTACTTTTGTTTACAATGGTTGGTATGAGTGATGCTGAATCCTTCGGAAGCAAGGAACGAATCCACACCCAGCCAAAAAGAAGACAAAATGGATGCGTACTTAGATTTGCTATGTTGTTCGACGGAATTGGTTTTTACTTCATGCTCGCAAACTTGTCTTGAAGGAATATCGTTTATTAGATTTTTATCATCTCTAAGTTGCTTACAACGTAAACTTATGTTTTGAGATAATCATTTTAGTTAAGTAACATATTTTTAATTCAGGCACCACAGCATTTGCTACAAGCTGCGATTCGAACTGTGGCTCCGTCTGCCAATACTGCAAATTCCAGACAGAACGTTACAAATACATGTCTTCTGCCTCTTAACAAAAGGAACTCACTGGATACTTACGTTGCAATAGACAGTTCCAGTGACAGTGTTAGTCAGAGCGATGAAAGAAAAATCTATACTATTAGAACTAACGAGCAGATTAATGTTCAGCAGAAAACCAATTTGCTTCTAACAGCCGACAGACAGGAAGAACAACAGCAAGCTAATATTGTTGTTGATGAGCATGTGGAGAAAGAAAGCGTCGCTGGTGGTCGTGGTGGTTGTGATTTTAATGTTCCTGATGGTATTTATGATAGTGTCAATCTTAATTATGATGGCAAGGCGCAGAAGAAGACAAACACATCGAAGTTTATGCGAATGCAGTTCTGCCGCCAGCAGGTGAAGTCAATAGATGAGTCTAATGTAGGCTCAAATAATGCTCATGTTCAGAAGACTAATTTCCATAATGACGCAATTAAAATTGAAAATTGTCAGGAAAACGATAGAAGGTGAGACAATTCAATATTCGAACGTGTTGGTAAATAATAACCCTGTTATATCTACTTGTGTTATGAGACCACTTTGTTTACAAACATCCAGAAATACTTAGCATTTTTGTACTCAATGCCAAAATCATATAGGTTTGTTTACAAATTCCCAGTCACACGATTAGCGGGCTGTAGCTATTCTTACCAGCAACGGTAAATTCTGGGTGCAGCCATCCTGTCAACCAAAGTCTAGAGTTCGGGTTACTACGTATTCAAAATTTCTGTTAAGTATGAACTCAATATTTTGCGGTGTGCAAGCATTCAGGTTATCAATGCCGCGTTTTGCGTACGCGGGTAATAGCTGTACACGGGCAGTTACACAAAGATCCGATTTGTCACTATTTCCAATTTTGTTTTGTCTTTGATCGGGTTGACTCATTTTTACTTCAATTGGAAATGCGGTTCTATCACATCTTTGATTACTGGCGACGTTTCGGTGCCTATTTTCCAGCACCATCATCAGGCAACACAACACTGATCACAATAGCAGATTTAAGCAAATGTGTGTTAAGTATATAGTTCCGAAATGAGAGCATGCGTGTCAGACACGAAATTCAAATTTTGGCTTATCAAGCAGATGCTCCGAGCAGATGATGCTCATCGGTTTGGCATCCCATCTTATATATGATAAATTGAATCTAAGCCACTAGGAATTGACGGAATAGAATTCTTTTCAAGCCTAGTCTCATCTGTTTTTCTTAGTTATGTGTTTGAGAAGAATAAGCTTTTAAAAGGAGATTTATTAAAGTCAAAGTTCAATTGTCTAATAATAATCATGTAGAGCTATACAAAAGCCAGAAATGCCTAATTTTTAATTGCCATAAAATTACATAAGTGGTCACTACCATAAGAGAACCTCTGAGATGCCAGGCCCGGATAATCCATATATGCGGTATGATCATCTAATTTGGAACAATAGTGTATATATATATATATATATATATATATATATATATATATATAAGTTAGTATATAACTGACAATTGTGTGTAGTGTAGTGCGGCAGGATAGCTCAGTGGTTAGAGCACCAGATTCCGAAGCAAACGTGCCCAGGTTCGAGTCCTGTCCGCGGCAAATTCTGGCCAGTACTTGATGAGTTCCCAATAAGGACGAAACCGGTCTACTGGATGAATTGCCTTTCTACACTATACAATTCTTAGTTTATACTGACATATGTAAGTAATTAATGGGTCAGGTGTTTATATCAAGACCGCAACCTTGATTATAATAATCAGGGATATTGTAGCTGGCGGCTTCCGCTATGTCTAACTCATTTTCGTTTCTTGCTTTGGCGTGCGATTTTAAAAACTGTTCAGCTATTTCGGAAATGTTCTCCCCCTTGTTCGATACTTTTAGTCTAAAGTGCCAACTAACTATTCCAAATCTGTCATTATAGAACAGATACCACATTACATGGGGAAGTGGTATTGAAATGTAAGTGTTATCAGCTCCCGCGCAACCAAAGTTCGTTTAATTTTATAAATGTTCATTTCAATACCACTTCTCCATTTAACGTGGTATCTGTTCTATAATGACAGATTGCTATATAGGCTCTACCTAAAGAAAAAGGCTAACCACGAAACATTGGTATATAACTGAAAATTGTGCGTAGCGCGGCAAATTGTGGTCAGTACGTGATGAGTTCCCAATGAGGACGAAACCGGTCTACTGGATGATATTCCTTTTCAATACCATACAATACTTTATACTCACAAATTTATGTACATATGTGGTTGGGGGTTTATATCAAGATCGCAACCTTGATTAAAATTAAGTTTTCGGCTATTTCAGAAATATTCTCCCCCTTGCTAGCTATGTTTAGTCTAAAATACAATAGTATTTTTTATTTAGTAGTTGGCCTATCCTACCCACTTAGCGTGTTCAAGAGTTATGGAATTTGAGCACGTAAAAGTCTTGGGATTTTCAATTGCAAGGAGCTTCTCCTTCAAATTTATGCTCGGCAGGCTTTTTTCTGTATATCCAAATTAAGTCTTTATTAGGCATCCGAGTAGTCACTACTTTTCTAATTCTTCAAGTGAACATTTCGGGTGATGCGTTCCCTTTTTAAATGTAAACTGACACGTATCGTTATTTGTCGTTTCTATCACATTTCTTATAATCAAGTTCGTGGTCTTGATATAAGCACCTGACCCATTAATTACTTACACATGCCAGTATAAACTAAGAATTGTATAGTGAAGAAAAGGTAATTCATCCAGTAGCCCAGTTTCGTCCCTATTAGGAACTTATCATGTACTGGCCGGAAATTGACGCAGACAGGGCTCGAACCTTGGCACGTCTGCTTCGGAATCTGGTGCTCTAACCACTGAGCCACCCTAGCAAATACGTGATGAGTTCCCAATAAGGACGAAACCGGTCTAGTGGATGAATTGCTTTTTCTACACTATACAATTCTTAGTTTATACTGACATATGTAAGTAATTAATGAGTCAGGTGCTTATATCAAGACCGCAAACTTGATTATAATAATTGTTATCACCGCCCGCGCAACCAATGCTCGTTTAGTTTCTACGACATGTCTGCCTCAATAAACCGTTGGCGATACCCATTTTTTAAATAAATTTGATTCATGTCATGACATTCGTAGCATTTCCTGCTTCTTATTTGTTGTTAAATAGTGTATATTCTTAATCCTGCTTATTCTCATTCGCTTTCTAGAATTCACTATGCGAAGTCTTGCTGTCAAGTCGAGCTCTGGCCAGATATGTTCTAACTTGGTTGTATGGACCTGCTTTGTAAAAGAGTAATGCTTCAATAAAAAATCGTTTCTCAATTTAAATTACGGATTGCTTAATTTAATTACTTTTTAAGTATAGATTTATCTTGGAATCTTTGTATTTTACTTACATTTTTGTAGTAATAAATTGAGCGAGGATACTTCAGCGAAGCCTTCCTCTAATAATCTCTCTCATAACCGTCAATCAATCTGCGATGAGACAGCAATAAATGATGTTGACAGTCAAGATCGCGAAAAATCTGCGGCAGATTCTGATAGTGGTGAGATCGATCTGGATCTGCCACCGAAAATATCATCTACAAATAACAGGTATGTGAATATTGCACATATATCTGTATTTCTGAATGTTGTATATGTGCTTTTTATTTGTGCTATCAATGGAAAATGGTCCTAACTAGTATTGATTTATAGATGGTAAGCACAAAGTCAATCTGCCAGTGGATTTATACATTTTGTTCGTGTTGATTGTAGCTGGTCCTCGTGATCGTATATAATGATTAAATTGACTGCAGTTTCCCTTAGATGTGCGTACATGTGTATTAATCATATTTAACTGAATCTTTTTAGTTATGTATACACATACACATGCACATTCGATACTACTTACTACTTTACTGCGGCTGACTTCTTTTGGAGGATAAGCCGGCTCCATTTTCATGGAGTTTCTTGGGAATTTGGTATATTCGATACGTGCGCCTAGTTAATGATATGACACGAACAAGCCTATTCTAAGTACAGCCTGAGTGGTTTGCATGAAATTTAACACATTGAAATGAAATTACAGTGAACTGGATAAACGTACGCCATGCCTGTGTGTACGTGCGCGTGTTTGTTTTGGACTGAGAAGTAATTACGTATAATTAACTGCACGTGTATCGCTCATCCAAGTGAAACTAAAGTGATAAATTTTAATTCCTTCTTAAACACGTTAAACCTATTTTTGCACTTTTCTAAATGAAGTAATTACAAGTGGCATCCCGGAAATGAAGGGGGCAGGATACTGTGATTAACCGATCGCAAATTTTTCGCGGTAAATAACTAAGTTTACAAAACAAAACTAATGATAAAGGTTTCATTCGGATAGGAAGTTATAATAAAAGAGGTCATAAAAGAATTTCTAAAATTTCCTACTGAAAGAAAGTAATAGTGCAAAGAACATTTGCCTTTTAAAAAAGACAAGAAGTGCTACACTACGTAAAGAACCTAAGCTAATATATAAATAAGCTTTAAAGTATTTAAAGATGAAATCGTAAGGTAATCCTAAAATAATTTAAGATGTGCTAAATTGCTCATTCTTCGCCCTCTGGCAGTTAATGGTAATCCAATGTTCTTATTCTTTTAATTGAGCGAGTTTTCCATTCTGATTCGTGCAAACTTCGCTTCCTACCATTATTTAATGATGTATTCCAAATCGTACCTAGTGATAATTATACGGCTGTTTCATTCATTATGTCATTTCTCGATTTAATTTCGTTATTGTCTCTTATCAATATTGTTGATCTACTACGACCACAAATTGGTATGCGTCTAGAACCGTCGCAATGAATTGTGTTTTTTGTATGACGTGCAAGATACCGATTTTCATTCTGTAGAGAAGATTTGACCTGAAAGTAGGAAGGATATCTGATTGGGTATCCTTCTTATAAACATGTCCTCATTTTGCACCATTTTTAATTCTTTAAATCAAGTTTGCGAGATTGAAGTAAACACCAATCCTGTTGTATTTAACCAGTCGTCGAACAACTTAGCAAAACTACCACCAGTCACGCGTACTGACGCGTTCGACCTTCTATGATCATCATCAAGCTCGCAAACTTGATTTAAAGAATTGTTACCACCACCCGCACAAACAATTATTGTTTAACTATCTTTAATTAATTTGACATCCAGAAATGGTTATTTGCCACATAATTAGTTTTCAATTAAAATTTTCAAGTCATTTGCTTGATGGGCTAAATTTAAGAAAGTTATCGGTTCATCCTCATAACTAATATGTCATCCAAGAATCGTACATACAGTTTAGGAATTAGGGATTTCATATCCGAGAGGTATTTTTCTATTTAATGCATGAGGATATTTGCTATTTTAACTTACAGTGGTTGTCCCATTCGAACACCTAATTTACTTGTAAAATTCATTCCTAAATATAAGATAAGTAGAAGGCATACATGTGTTTCTCATCTCCATAACATATCTCATCGTCATTTCACTTCCTTCTAATACTACCGGGTGATCAAACAGGAAACATTTACAATAGTACAATGCTTTTGATACTGGTATATTGGTTTACATCGATACCACATCTAAATTCACCAATCCATCGTTTTCATTTACGGTATTTTAGCGTAAACTCCTATATTGTCTAGTTGTTCATACATCTTATCATTATAATCAGATTGACTCATCAGAACCGCCTCTCCTCTTTTGTCTGCTTTTAAACATATCACGTGGTTTATTATCAAATCTTTTCTGACACCTTACTCCATAATCTCGTTTATATTTTTCCTCTTCGTGCGTTAACACTTTTTGACCTTATCTTTTTCTGAATTGTGCTATTTTAAAATCCTCAGTAATTATCTAATTTTTTGTTGATTTATCAATTTCGATAGCTGTGCTCAAACCACGATTAAGCATTCCCCGCTGATTATCATTAAGTTGTATTATAAAAAGGTTTACTACTCGATTAGTTACAGTAGGACTAGTCTTATTTGCCGTCTGTCTATAGATACCCAAATTCACTAACTTTCTGTCATATCTGCACCTGAACTTCTTTATATCCTAATACATGCGCTATCTGTAAATCCTCTGTATATTTTTAAAGATGTATCTCGTTGCGCAGAGCTGTCCTTGTTGTGGATTTGGCTTATTTTCTTGTGCGGGACAATTGATAGCACTCTTAGGTCGGTAAAATCTTGAATTTTCATCATTTTCAGGTGATGTAATTTTTGGCCTCAATTGATGGGTTCTCACTTGTCCCTTCTTTTCTAAGCCTTCCATTAGCTGATTGTCTGAAAATGACGTTGGAACAAGATTTTCCATTGTTCTTTTCCCGAATTTTCGAGACCGAATTTCCAGTCTCATCTTCAGGGTTGACACAATACGCACAGGAATAAAACACAACTTGTGGCAAATGTGGTATCCTCATTCAAGACAGATATATTTATATTTATTTTAATTCCAAATGTTTTTTTTAATTGTCTTCCTAATATCCGGTCTTCATACCTAGTCTCTAATACTCAAATGTATACAAAAACTTATCCTCGTCCCCGTCCGCGTACACAAACACATGTAAACATGTGTATTTTACTAAAGTGACCTTTCATTGAATAAATATAAGCACACAAAACCCGCCTATCAATGATGTCTACATTTTAATTTCTGTTCCGGACGCATACAAAGATCAACAAAATTTTGATTTCAATATTGCAGTAATCCACACATGCCCCCAGTTTACCTAATCCCATCCAGCTTGCAATCAGTTATAGACCGAGAGAGAGGTTAATAAAACTGTTGAAAGAATATATAGTATTATTGCCGTTTTGACAAGACCGAATACGGAGTCTGCACTAACACATTAATACTTATGTCCCATATAAATTAGTTTCTCCATCAAAATATCTGTGCCGAAATCATGTATATAACTATATTATAAATTATTATTATTTTATATTTATTTAAATTTTTATTTATTTATTTATTTATAATTATATATATATATATTCACTTCTTATAAAAATATCCATTTATATATATTATGTATATATGGATAAGCATGTCAGCGTCCATGTGGGTTCTTCCCACATCTTTAA